>JACCGJ010020186.1:0-23959 GCA_013407085.1 Atriophallophorus winterbourni
TTTGTCCTACATAAAGAAGGCTGGCCAATGTTACATCTGCCTTGTGCACTGGCTGCGAGATCTGGTTCTCAATACAACTGACAGCAGAAATACAACCACCGAGCTAAACGAATCTATCAGTTGTTTCTGGATTGAAATGGTAGATAAAGAATTTTAAGAGAGATTCGCTCTACTTCTGGGTAAGTATTTGACACCTGCCAGGTTAAAAGCTTATGTCACGACATAACGCTTCATGCGGTAAGCGGCTCAGAGCAGGCTGTATTCATCATCATCATTATCATGAACAGCATTACACTGTCAACAAGTACCAGGTGCTTAACTACCGTACAACCATGATATAGTAAAAATTCTAAGATAATGGGCATGGGTGAGACCTACAAAGCTACTGAACCTATAAAGCCTTAGTCACACACTGGGATGAGGTACCTACACCTTGAATCAAACTTGCATTCAACCATTTATTGTGAACGAATAGAGCGAAGTCAGCATGACAGCTTCCTTGAATGCATCATAACATGCCTTTCTCGCCACTTCACTTGACAACGTACAAGATTAATCAAACACTTGTGGAAGATATTAGCAACAACACCGCCACTACTGTTTTATATGAGAAGCAGTGCTCTTTACATACGTTAGATAAGTAGATCTCCTACCTCTATGACTAGCAAAAGCCCTACTTAATAAATTGTCAATCACGTACTTGAAGACAATGGCGAGATTAGACAGTCCTGTCACACCTCACTCGAGATAATAAACAAGGATACTAATCTTACATTAGCTAGAACCGTACCCGGAGTTTTGGTAATATAACACTTTCGAAATTCTACTGTATTTCTCGCGTAATTCAGTTCCACATATTTGTGCTATCGGTTGCATGGAATGCCAGTCGGATACTTAGGAGTACCACAGCGGACAGTTTACTGAACGCATTGCTTGGCTCATGTAACTGAGGGACTTTATTAGTTTCATGTACACAACCCTACCTACGTGAAACCCGTTGTATTCCTTTACCAACACTTCTTTTCGTTCGACACTCAATCTCTTAAGCATGACGGTAGATAATAGTTTACTAGCTACTAAAATTTAGCGTGTTGTTGTTGGCCTCCTTCGGTCGATGTCGACCATGGATATACATCGCAATCGCGTGAATGTTCAAATTTTACAGCTTTTGGAATGACTAAGCAGTCCGATTCGGGAGGAACAATCTCTCCCACAGCGCTGGCAACGAAAGTCAGAACTCGGTTGTATTGCGTCAGTTGCACACCTGCGGCGTGATCTGCGTTCAGCAGCCAAGAGCTGTATCTGCTCCTCCCCAGCTTGCAGACGACGCTTTACACAGTGCCTCCAATGTGAGCGGTCAAGAACAAGTTCTTCCCAACTCGCCGTGTCAATGCCAAGAGCTTTCATATCTCTTTTGCAAACGTCTTTGTACCGCAAGTGCGGTCTGCCCAATGGTCGACTTCCTAGTTGCAACTCACCATAGAGTAGATCTTTCGGAATACGACCATTTCCCATTCTATAGACATGACCAAGCCAGCGCAGGCGGCGCTGTCGCAATAGAGTGAACATGCTCTGTAGACCAGCTTTTAAAAGCACTTCAGCATTAGTCACTCTGTCCACCCACGATATGTTCAAGATACGACGGATGCTTCGTAGATGGAAAGCATTCAGCTTCCGTCGTGTCTCGCGTGGGTGGTCCAGGTTTCACTGCCGTACAGTAAAGCATTTAGTACGCACGTGCTGTATATTATCATCTTTTTCTTTACAGTCAGCTTGCGGTTACCCCAAACACGAGCGTTCAAACGGGACAGAATGACAGCTGCTCTGCCAATCCGCTTATAAATCTCCGTGCCTAGCGAGAGGTTATCCGCAAAGGTTGAACCAAGGTATTTGAACTGATGTACTGATTCAAGCTGACAGTTTCCAACAGTTATGATGGGAGGCGATACTGTCCTTTGACCAAGGACTTTGGTCTTGCTCATGCTGATTGTTAGCCCAAAGTCTTTGCATGCCGACGAAAAACAGTCCATTAGAGACTGAAGGTGCTCTTGGGAGTGAGCAATAAAGGCTGCATCGTCGGTAAACAGCAGGTCACGGATTAGCACATTTCGTGCCTTGGTTTGTGCTCTCAACCGGTTTAGGTTGAAAAGCTTGCCATCACTTCGCGTGCGTAGATAAATACCTTCTGTCCTCGTCCTGAAAGCGTGCTTACGAAGCAGAGCAAAGAAAATGCCGAACAGCGTGGCAGCAAGAACACACCCTTGTTTGACGCCTCGGCGAATTTCAAAAGCTTCTGAGCTGAAACCGTTAAAATGGACTGAGCCCTTCATGCCTAAGTGGAACGAAATAACGAGATGTAGCAGTCTTGGGGGGCAGCCTATCAAATTTAGCGTATACTCCGTTAATATCGAAGAAATTGTGCGGTCCCTTTTTGAAACTGATACACGTCTCTTGATCCCTATGTTATTAATCAACGTTTGAATTTTAGTGCCAAACCGCCATCATTAAACAATAGGAGCTGTCGCTTGATACCTGTGGTAGTCATTATGATGTGATGTTATCAGTTTGAATCCGAAATCGGTTTTATGCGGGCTTATATCCAATATCTAAGTTTTGTTCTCCAAAATATTCTCACACTCCCGAAAACACACTATTCTAAAGTATAATATATACCAAATATTCATTTGCATGCTTTTCCGTCATTCACACCCCACGACCGGTTTCGTGCTGTTTTATCTACGATAAATTATGTTCATGAATACATGTAATATTAACGGATGCATGATTATACATTAGTTTGTTGCTACACAAATGTAACCGTTCTAAATTGATTCACCACCAGTAATGAACTGCGTGTGAAAACACCCTCACTGTCATTTTATCTTTTCTAGGCTGATGCAACTTGGCAGTATCTCAGCCTGTGACTGTGCAGCACTGCCTGTCTCCGGGCTTGTGCTTTCGTACATGTCATGTGCAGCATCACCCGTATGCATTCAGACAGTGTGATGAATTGCACATTTAAAAGTCACCTAATAGCAACTTGACTGCAGCTATTGTTCGGCAGCCGATCATTAGCGATAACGATTAACCGAATCCGTATTGTTTATTTTTATCGATCTAAGCCTGAGCAACCTGACAGTATCTTAGCCCACGTGCAGTCTATGTCTGTGCGGAATTTTGTTTGAATCAAGCTTGTGCTCTCATATATACATTAATAGTAATCACAATAGCTCTCACAAAATCATTATTCTGTTTTAGGTTTCTTCTCTCAACCGTTTCTTCATATTTTCCCGATATGCCGAAAGGTGCTGCGAAGTCGGATGAAATTTTGGTACGTCTACTTTTTCTGTTTTACCTTATGTAGTCTCCCGAATTTTTTTCACATGATGGTATATTCCATCTTGAAGCATTGAAATCATTTAGGTAAGTTTCATCATTTAATGATGTTCCAGACCCAATTCTTGGCTCACTCACTTACAAGTCGCCAACAATCACGTTGTCATTGCCACTGTGAAAAACACATTGATCAGGTTTTTTCTTTCCTCTCACGTGAAACCTACAGGTATGTATCATGTAACGATACGGATGTATTATTTTAATTTCTCTATGTTCTCCATCGAAACAACGTAATGTTTGCTTTATAAATGATGGCTTTAGTTTATAAATTCAATGTGTTTTGAGACATCTGTCAAATGTTTTCACACGACCTTTTGAGTGGATCGGTCCACTTCTTGCATCGTATTACGCCAATCTTTGAGCTTGGGTCTGAAGCGAGTTGGCTGCAGAACGCTATCTAAGTCTTCTTTCCTTTTCGGACACCGTAGACGGTATGCATTCCTAGATCGTCGTTTTTATTTTTTGAGAGCAATCCAGCATGACGATTGGAAGAGACAGTGCCAGCGCAATTAAATCATTTGCTTTTAAAGACTTATTCGACTACATAGACGTTTAGCTCTAACCAGATCAGCGCTTCTATAATTCCCCGTGATGACCCCAAGAAAGAATACAGTCTAGCAAGCGCAGACGCAGTTTTATATATTCGTCGTTACCATACCGTTTATTTTTGTCTTTTGCAGAAGTCGAAGTAACACGCTCTTCGGATGACAGAGTTCACAATCTGTTTCTCGATCCACAGGGGTGGCACACTATCATTAGCATGCAATCAGGTTCCAATTTTTATACGAATAGATCCATGAAGAAAGTTCGACCTTTATACAAAGCTAAAGTAAGTTATTCGTTCGACCCATCTACTCTGGTGCCATCCATTTCATTATGTTTTGATTATGCAATGCTTTAAAGGCGCTGTTGTTGCTCTGTTAAGATTTAAAATGCGTACTATTGTTGTTTCAAAGGATTGTTAGCGTGGTTTTACTTCATCGCGAAAATTTTCTATATAATAGCATTCGACACGACTTTGTGTGACTGTTCTGATTGATCGATCAAACAAACAAGTGAGAAGAATGATTGCCTGTAAGCTAGGCTTTATTCAAATCACAATTGGAGTATGGTGGCTGCAAAGAGAAAGAGTATTACAATAAGACTAGAAGATGGTGATAAAGCATATAGCAGCAAAATTCAATCATAGCAGTGACCTAATATAAAAACTCACGTATTATATACGCTTTACACAGGATGCATGTATGCTTCAAATATTAAGAATCGAGCCATGAACAATGCTCCACAATCCAAACTGTACGTGTAATGTGATACTCTCGTACTGCCTACGGCAAAGCGTTAGGGATAATTGCAGTGCAGCTCTACTGTCTTTTTCCGTGGAACTCATTTCCAATGGCGAATAAATTTATCCTGTGGTTACTTGCTGTTGTATTATATGATTTCAAACGTTTAGAGATATTAGGAGACAAAGGCCGTAAAATAGGCTTTAATCTTCTAGAACAACAGTATAGTAGCTGGAATAAAAAACAAGAATATGAATGTTATGGATAGCATGGAAACAAGCATACAATTTTTAGAGAATAATTCATCACATTCTCCCCGACAACAAAATAGTTCAGTGGTAAAATGTTCGTTTGTTAAATTTCCGAGCAAATCATGCTTCTCGATTTCTCAGCAAATACGGATGAACACGCTGTTGATGATCTACCAAAGTTTCGTAGTTTGACTGACTTTGCGTATTATCCTCGTTATCCGAAACAGGGATGTTAGACGGACTGATTTCTTGCGCCTTGTCTATTTGGTGATCAGAATTAGATGCAGCATCGAATTTTTCAACTTCACCGTGAGGAGCAAGATTCCGCAAAGACACTGTTTGTTCTGTGCCATTCGAAAGACGAACATGGGCATATTGCGGATTACTTTCCAAAATTTCGGCTTCTTCCACTAAGGGGCTATACTTCGATGGAGGCGCTTGCTTTTTCAATAAAACAGAATTTCCGGGAGACAACCAACTGTGTAATGATGTTCCGGTAGCGGCTCTTCGATTGAAATTCATAAAACGCTCATGGGGTGTGGCGTTAGTCGCAGTACATAATAAGGATCGCACGGAATGCAGGGCATCAAGAAGTACGAATTCCCAATTATTCACAGGCAGTTGTTTAGATTTCAAATCGAGTGTTATAGCTTTCCAGAGAGTTGAGTTTAGACGCTCTACTTGACCATTCCCCTGGGGATTATACGGGGTGGTTCTGCTGGTCGCAACACCACGATTATGCAAGAAAGACTTGACTTCAGAAGACATGAAAGCCGAACCACGATCTGAATGAACAAAAGCAGGAAGTCCGAAAAGCGGAAAGAGTGAGCGAAAACAGTTTAATACGGTAGATGATGTTATGTCACGGCAGGGAAAGGCGAATGGAAAGCGAGAAAATTCATCAATGATTGTTAGTAAGTAAATATTTTGAGTGGTAGACGGTATTGGTCCTTTAAAATCACCACTCAATCTCTCAAAAGGTTGGGTAGCTTTGATGAGATGAGCCCTGGGAGGTCTATAAAAATTAGGCTTGATTTCAGCACAGATAGCACAACGCGAAGTCATTTGCTTAATGTTTTCGATTGAAAATGGTAAGTTTTTGGACCGAACATAATGTAGCATTCGTGTGATACCTGGATGGCACAATGAATCGTGAACTTTTCTCAAGTCGATTGAGGTTAAAGAGGCGCACGTCGTTCTTGACAATGCATCGGCAACAGGGTTGTCTTTCCCAGGTCGATAAATGATATCGTAACGATAACAGGATAACTCGATACGCCAGCGCATGATTTTATCGTTTTTCACTTTACCTTGGTGCTTCTCGTCAAACATGAATGCCACGGATCGTTGATCAGTAACTAGCTTGAAATGAACACCAATGAGGTAATGCTTCCATTTACGCAAGGCTTCAACAATGGCATAGGCCTCCTTTTCGACTGCAGAGTGATTCTTTTCACTCGTTGATAACGTCCTGAAGAAGAATGCGACAGGTCTACCTTCTTGGTTTAATGTGGCTGCTATGGCAATATCCGAGGCGTCTGTTTCCAAAACCAACGTTGTTTTGTGATCAACAGTGACTACAGCGACACTTTCCAGTTCAGATTTGAGATTGTCGAATGTTTGCTGTACATTAGGCGGTAGCGGAAAAGTAGAATTATGAACAATGGGAGATATTTTGTCTGAAAATCGAGAAATCCAATGCGAATAATAAGCAAACATGCTTATAATTCTTTGTTATGATTTAATATCTTTAGGGGGAGGAAGTTTTCGTAAGGCGCGGAACCGTTCCGGGTCTGGTTTGATCACTCCTTTAGATACTTGATAACCCAAAAGGGTAATAGTATCTTCAGCCAAGATAGATTTACTTTCATTAAACGTAAGTCCATGTTCTTTAACAGCGTTTAAAAACTGTGAGTAATTTTCATCATGCTGCTCCTTATTTCGACCGCAAATGGTCACATTGTCTACGTAGGCAAAAACATCATCCAGGTGTGCATTGCTTATGATTTTGTCAATGATCCGCTGAAAACAGGCACACCATTAGTAACCCCGAAAGGGATACGACAAAATTGATATAGGTTGCCGCAAGCCTCAAAAGCCGTATATTGTTTTTCTTCGTTACGAATTGGCATCTGATGATAAGCACTTTTGAGATCTAAAGTGGTGAAAATTTTGTAACCAGCAATCTTTTCTATCATTTCGTCAATGCGTGGTAAAGGATAGGCATCGAGCTGTGTAAAACGATTGATGGTGCGGCTGTAGTCAACAACCATTCTGCGCTTGTGATTTTCACTCGATGTTACCAATACCTGGGCTCTCCAAGGAGATGAAGAGGTTTCTATTATCTTATCCTCGAGTAATCTTCGAATTTCATTTTGGATGAATCGTTGATCAGACGGTGAGAAGCGTCTAGATTTAGTGGCGATGGGATGGCAATCAGATGAAAGTGTACCGAACAGGGTTGGTACTTCGACTCGAGCGGGTTTTAGACAACAGAGACAAAGCGTAGGTTTCGGACCGCCAAATGCTATACTCACGTCTTTGTGTTGCATCAAGAAATCATGGCCGAGGATAACATCCGAGCACAGTTTAGGAAGGGTCGATAGTTTGGCATGATCGTACGAAATATTGAGATATTTAATTTTTACAAAACAATGTCCTGACGTCTGGCTGGACAGATTTGTGGACGCCATGGTTATTTGTGTCGTCTATGGATACACAGTCCAATGGTTCGAAAAAGCAATTTCCGCAGCAATATAACTCTCTGAGCTACCGGTGTCAATAAGAGAATTGAGGGGGAGACCGTTTACTGAGACTGATCACAGTACGTGAAATAGATGTGGGCATAGATGCCATTAAGGACTGTGAATAACTGTCAGATTGGATAGAAACAACGTGTTTCGTTACGGGAGCCGATTTACACACCCTAAAATGACCAACTTTGGTACAATTTTTGCATGTGGCATCATTTGCGGGACACTTGTGTCTAGGATGTTTATTATAGCCACAGAAAAAGCATTTCGACGTGGTAGCTGCTAAATTGTGAGTGACCGTTGGATCGAGTGAATGCGTTGGGTTTGGATGTACTGCACAACTCTCATTGGTGGGTATGTGTGAATGAACGTAAGATATAGATTGAGATTCCGCGGACTCGGGCGTTCGAGCATGTGTATAAGCACGGTCAATGCTCAAAGAATCATGTTCCTATAACCGCTGACGAATATTGTTTGATAATAGTCCACGGATAAATGAATCACGAATTATTTCATCACGATACACATCAGCTGTGACCGTTTTAAATGCACAATCTTTGGCAAGTCTCTTTAGTTTATGTGAATATTGGTCAATCGATTCTCCGACATCCTGCTTGCATGTACAAAGTAGGTGTCTCGCGTAAACAACATTCTTGGGTTTCACATAAAGCGCACTAAGAACACTGATCGCTGTGTCGTAGTTTTCACATTCGGAGACATGCTCAAACACATCTGCTGCAATGTGATTAGCTAGTATTTGATATTTGTCTTCGTTTTTGGCTTTGAGCGATTCCAAATAGTTTGTAAAATTGAAATGCCAGTGTTTCCACCGTTTACCTGCATCTGAAGAATTGGGGTCCGCGTCAAAGCGATCTGGGCGAAGTGCCTTGTCCATAGAATATTAAATTGTTGTATCACATGATTTCAAACGTTAGGAGACAAAGGCCGTAAAATAGGCTTTAATCTTCTAGAACAACAGTATAGTAGCTGGAATAAAAAACAAGAATATGAATGTTATGGATAGCAAGAAAACAAGCATACAATTGGAGAGAATAATTCATCACACTTGCATTCTACACAAATACTGCATAATTCCCGAATCTGTTCGAAGTTTAACATATATTGAACCTAAAGCTTTTTTATACAAAACTGTACACATATAGACTCCATTACACTATATTCTTCTTAACAATTGAATCTGTACTCTCGGACTAGCTGCATCTTTCAACATGACTTACCGAACTCTGCATAAACGCTGATTGTCTGTAGTAGCCACCTATGCCCTGAATAATATTAGCGCTAATTACCGCATGATGAAGGAAGGTATATGCTAAACCTAGTCGTTTATGATTACTTTGTAATTTTCATCTGGCAAATCAGGAAATTTGTTATAACATCAACGTTTTTTATTAGTATCCCTCGCAATTATAAGCCACTTCCGACAGTCCATTGATCGTTTTGTTGTCGTATCATTTTCCGGAAACTGCAACACCACAAACGGATTTGCGCGCAACTGTTTAACTGCATTGAAATGAGGATTTTTGTTCCAAGACTATGGGTTTTACTCATTTGTCTAGGCCTGGGCAACCTGATAGTATCTTAGCCCACGTGCAGTCTCTGACTGTACGGCACTTTGCCTGGATCAGGCTTGTGCTTTCATACATACATATATACTCAATTTACACGTGTGGTCACATTCTGATTGAACACGTTGGTCGTACCAACCTTATCCAACAGTGGCATACAAGCGCAACTTGTATAACTGCATGTTTCACGTTTATAACGACAGCTTATTTTGACGAACCTCGGAGCGTCATCATTTCAAGACTGCAATTCTACATCGTGGTTTGTCTCAATACCATCAGAGTACTTGCAGAATATCTGTGTTAAATTATAGCTTGTTTCACTATTTTTTTACAGGATCTGTTGATCGATTCCGTTGCGTGGAATCCGTCCAACTTCGGGGAGACATCAACTCAAGAGATTTTAATCGGCACGAATGACGGTACAATTTTTGAAACTGTCCTTTCAAGTGACGAAGGGCGACTTATTGCCAACACACCCGAGCAATATTGGAAACAGGTGAGGAGTACGCCAGATTACCTGCCACTATTCCGTTTTCATTTCGAATTAAAAGTACTAATCGCACGTGCGTTAATTTTTAACCTTTATCGCCTTTGTAACCTGTTTTTCACCGTTGAACGGTAAGACTAATAAAATCTGGTACCTGAGATTTTTTACTTCAATTCCTGGTCACGCACCAGTGGCGCTGTTGCTGTTTGCCGAAATACTACATTGACATGAAGACCAATACATAACTGGGGGGACTCGCTCAATTATCTATGAGACATTCACGAGAGTCACACTAGACTGAGTTACGTAAACATCAATTGATGCAGTTTATTCGATGTCTTTTAGGTTTATCCTCTTTACCATGTGCTGTGTTCGGATCTCTTTACTAAACAACTGCCCGAACTTTTAATGTTGTAACAGCTCTATCAGGAAGCTAGTTAATAAATATTCTTTTAAGCACTCTCTTCCGATTGCATGATTTCTAATCAGAGAGGCATGTTGTTGGTTATATTGCACCAGAGCCGAACCCAAATAATAATTACCTGAAACGCTGAAAATATCTATATGCTATTAGTTACAATTTACTGGCTGAATTTACCACTACGCGTCGTAAGAACAAGAGGAGACCTTTTAGGTAGTGGTATTGCAGTCTGACCAAAAGTCCGATTAGACTGCGGCTCATCTATACTTTTTGACGTGAACAAAATTGTCGACACAAAATAAACCAATCAGAATTGTCAAAGGGTTTAAAATGATCATTTGAGCTTGAGGGCAAATAATGATTTATTTCCAACACTATCTTCAATCCATTCGTGTAGTGGTTGTTGGCATCCTTCCGTCGATGCCGACCGTGGATGTAGGTTTATTGCAAATACTCCACGAAGTTCCCTATGACTATAGATTTCGTGCGATGGTCACTACAATATGCGCACTCGGTCGAGAGACTTTCTAGTCATAGTAATAAACCTCACTGATCAAAAGAGGTATTAGGGTTATCAAACGACTGATATGTGCCCGTACCGCTTTAATTCGAGGTATAGTATCGACGCTTCCATGAATGTGACATTGATCACTGTCACATCATCCGATAATACACACCCATTGCATGAGGTCCTTCTCATCTACCCAAAGCCATTAACTCGGCCTTAATCGAGGATCTAAAATTTCATGAATTCTTTCGTCCTTTAACTTGGCCGCTATTTGGTTGATTAATCGAGTTATTCTGCATCTGAAGACTCAACTTAGTATATAAATTTTATCATCGAGTCTTCACCCTAACAGTATTCACGTGACGTTTTTTGAAAAATATTTTTGTATGGTTAAATTAATGTGATTGCTGAAAATTCCTATACACGAATAAAGCCATTCATTCTTCTTATTCCCAAATCACGATTAATGCGCCCTTCCTTAACCACTATCGACCTTCAATCGTGTATAGTCACTGATTGCAGTGTACCCAAACAAATTATTCATTTATCTATCTGATTCAACCAATAACAATGTTCTGCCTATTAAACTTGGTGGCGATTTGGGAACTCACTTTGCTAGCGTGATGTTTTTTTTATCTGCACCGATTTCGTGTCCGGATTTAAAATTTCACTAATCTTGAATCACGTCAATCATGATCTTTTTCACACTCACCGTGCACTTTTTTCAGTGATATCATACTTAGTCCCACGGTGGTAATGTCTTACTGTTACGTCCACGGATGTGCAACCGTACAGTACTTCTGTGCTGTGCGGCTAACACCGTGCTAAATTGATTGGCCACAGGTAGTGAGCTGCATGCTGAAACACGCTGGAGTCTCACTACCATTTCCTATTCTCTATTTCTCATATCTATCTAGGCCTGGGCAACCTGACAGTAATATCCCCCATGTGCAATCTCTGAGTGTTCGGTCCTTTGCCTGGATCATGCTTGATCTTTCATACCATACCATACTGTTACGTGGGTGCGATATTTCCGTTACTCTGTGCCTGCTCACACATCGGTTAGATGCGTTAGCCGCAGCAACTCCACCCCAAATTACTGACCAGGAAGCGTAAACCGATTTCCATTTTATCATCATCCATCCTCTCTATTTTTACAACTGTTAACCTCCAAGCAGTTGCATCCGGTTACTCATATATCATTGCTGGGATTATTATTCGAGTGCCAATCGATTTTGCTTATGTGAAACACTGGCGCGATTGCGTACCATGGGATTATTTTTATTGCATCCTCTGCTGGTTCGTATCCGCGTACTTTTGCTTCCTGAGGATGACGATGTTCGATTCTGAATTGCATTAGATTTCTCCACACTTAAATCCAGCACCACATCAGTGTAACCTATAGTCATGCTTTGAAACACTGTGCTTCACTTTCGCGCATAACTTGTTTTGGATCTTTTCGTTACCATTTCATTAGCCGCGCAATTATTCATATTTTATCATTTCGTTCGTTTCTAATAAGACCATTGTTATTCATCCTGACGATACTAATTAAAGCTTTCGCTCGAAGCTCTTTAGTTTTCGTTATCCAGTTGATTCGTGTCCATCCTTAATATTTTTTCGACGAGCAGGTTGCGCATCTGGGGCAATCCGTCACCGGGATTGAAATTATTCACCATCCATCCGGATCGGAGTCCGCGCTTGTAGGCGAGGCTCAGCGCTGCGTCATTTTGGCGACCACTGCTAGCCGTATGTATCAGTTTGCTGGCTGGATTAACGCAAGCGGAGGTGTCAATGCGTTCTCGCATTTGACTTCGAGCTCAAGCCCCACGCAATCGCGTTCTGCTTCTTTGGCTTCCACGAACGCATCTGCTCCGGCGGACAACTTGGCTCAAGCTGGTTCAACAACCATGAGCACGCTGTTTCCGGCTCAGCCAATCGGTCTTTATCATGGCGTGTTTTCACCAGATGACAGGCTTCCCTCCGGTACGTATTCATGAAGTTTTTTAATTCTGAAATGCCTTAGTTTTTAAAGCATTTTATGCGTATTTATGTGTAACATACCAATGTGAATATGCAAATGTCGGGCAAATAAGCAGCATCATTTCATTGCGTTTTAAAATGAATGGTGATCCACGAGTACTATCTTACTGACATTTGTGCATTCAGCGTTTCACTATCCCTTCTGTTTTTCCATTTCGTCAAAATAACCCAACCAGTGAGCCTCTTGATATTTTCTTGTGATTTGACACGAGACATCCTATTCAACATGTATTACTAGTTTGCATATTGGTCTGACACATTTAACCGTGAAATCTGTCACTTTCCCCCCATGATTCCCGATGCGTACAAGTTGTCGAACTCCGTTTTTCCATTGGTTTGTTTAAAAAAACGTTATTCTCAACTGTCTAATTTTAAACGAATATCTAGTTAATGAATCCAAGTGTTACAGTGAACACTCCGCCAAACGCTGCAATATTATTTGTATTCAAGCACCAAGGACCCTTGATGTAGAATTGTCGTTACAGCATTCTGTTTCGCAAACTGATCCTGCGCTCACCATACCCAGTGGTTTGCGTCAGTACACATTATATGGAGCGCGATTGCACGACACGACCGACATTGTCATTAAATCTATCCTCTGATGTTGTTCGTACTTCAACAACCTGACAATTTAGTTCAATTCAGTTGTGTTCTATATTTCGTGAGCTGAAGACTGGACCTCAACTTGATGCGATGGTTTGTGTACCTCCATGACCCATTGAGCTATGCTGGGTGGTGCTCTCCGGTCACCTTCAACGCCACTCATACCAGGAAGGTCAATGGATAGAGGTCAGACGAACACGGTCTCAACCTAACCCGCTGCCTTGTGGGTCAGGCATTTTAACCAAAGGCTTTGGTCGAGAACCCTAATTGCTCTCCTGTCTAGGCATGGGCGACCTGGCAGTATCACAACCCGCATACAACCATGACTATAACTACAAAACCCAACTCCATAATGCATCGGCCGTCGCGCACGATAAACAAGGTCGCCTTACCTGCTGCATACAACTGGGCGGGTAAGGGAAAACAAGCTACTGCTAGCCCTACTCTTCGAACTGCTTCTGACCCTTCCCTTCCACTCCTGTCAATCCCAGCCGTAGAAAAGATCGCGCTGAACATTTTGGAACATCCTCTTTTCACGTACTTACAGACCACTTCCTGAAACCACGGACATTTGCTCACATTGCAGCTGTGAATTTCAGAACCCGCACGCTGCATTGGGTCTTATCTTAGATATTCTATCTATTGATGTTTGCTGTTTATCGGAAATGCGCTTATAAAATCCGTCTATAATTACTGAACTTACTGCCCCAAACCTTTCGAATCGTTACTTTTTTGGCTGCTGCGGGGATAATGTAGCTGCCACTTGTACGGAATTGCGGATGTTGGTATAGTGCTGAATTCACGTGCCGAATCCTGTCCAATTGATTGGATTCCTTGCAATATCAAGATGTGAGAAGTTGGACTAGCCACTAATATTAGACCCAATTCAAAATCTTCTAATCAGAGGTGTTTGTTTATTGTAGCAGCTTACATCAATTCTGACGACCAGAAGAACGCCTTCTGCGACGATCTATATGCTCTTTTGCGACGTGCAAAAAGCTCCGATATTGTCGTCTTCGCTTTAGATATGAATGCAGACTGGGTCGCTTAGATACATCTGAATCACAAATAAGTGGTGTTTGGTCTTGAAGACCAACGCACAGATAATGGCGAATGGTTCATACAATTCTGTGCACAATCTCGATTATTTATTACCAATACTTCTTTCCGCCATAAAAGATGTCAATGTGTCACGTGGCGCTCGCCGGATGGAAGCTAACCTTCGGCCCCAAATCGACAATATCCCCATACCTGCTTGCTGGAGAGGTTGCACTAAGGACTGCCGTTCCTTTTGGAATACCTGTATAGATTCAGATCACGCTCTTGTGCGATTTAGGTCCTCGTTAGTTCCGCGGGTACGAAGCATTCGAACGGGAAACATTGGCGTTGAAATATTCTCTCGTTTACAGTCCAAGAAATTCTAGGACCCCCAAAGTCCCACTTGATTTCACATGATGGATAGAATTTCCTTCAGCCAAGTCAAATACCCTACGGTCCTGGACACCCGTACAAAGTGGACGCGTAAGAATGAACTTAAACGGAGCTTAATACTAGACAGAGAAAAGTCGTGGCTAAATAAGGTCGAACAAATGGAAATAACAAATAATGCTGGTAACGTGCGAAGACTCTTCCAACTTATTCGATCGACGGGTTATACGAACAAAGGAGCGATTGAGACTATCAGTGATTTAAACGGCACTCTTATCACTAATCAGAATCGCCGCCTCTCACGCTGGGCCGAACATTTTGAAGAACAATTCAGCTGACCACCTGCGATGGATTCATTGCCTCATTTGAAGCAGTATGATACTTGGCCTGTTAGCGTAGATCCCCATGGATTTAGAAATTACAGCATAGACCGAATCCGTGAAATGATTCAAGTTTGCTGTCCCCGATGACATACTGCATGTTTTGTTTAAGGATGGTTGCCATGTCCTAATCAATACATTAGGCGATCTCATCCGCAAAGTGTGGTTGTCAGAATCCGTCCCTCGAAGTTGGGGAGAATCGTTTATCATACCCATAATTAAGAAGGCGTGCGATGCTCCTGCTTCAATCGCCGTGGGATAAGTTTCACTCCCATCGTTACGAGATTATTTGCGTCCATCTGCCTTCGTAGATTAACAAAGCACGGGGAATCACAGATCTGAGAGCAGCAAGCCGGCTTCTGATCTGGCAGCGGCTGTGTCGACCACATTTTACTCTTTGACAGATCTTAGAACTTCGACACACTTATCGACTGCTGACAATAGTCATCCTTTTAGACTTTAAAGGATCATTTAATTCAGTCGATCGAAATGACATGTTTAACACCTTGCTGTGCAAAGGCGTTCCGCAAAAGTATGTCAACATACTACGTGAACTTTATGCCCATACATCCGGAATCTTTTGGATTTACAACGACCTTTCACCTAAATTTTTCACCACAAATGGCGTCCGGCAAGGATGTCCGATTTCTCCCTTTCTTTTTAATTTTGAAATTGATGCCGTCATATAATTATGCGACGAAGAAGCCCCAGCTTTCGGAGTTCACATAATGCTAGGTGTCAAGCTTCTGGGCTTAGACAATGCTAATGATATAGTACACAAATGCGCAGACGATACTGAACAAATTAGCTAGTATTGTGCCCGCATTTGGAATGCGTTTTGCACCTAAGTGCAGTGTTCTGCTGCAGGATATTGGCTTATTAAACATCACTTTATTACTTGACAATCCGGCGCATGAAGCTGTGGGTAGTTTTACATATATTGGTAGTTGTATCAATAATTCTGCATCGTTGGATGGCGAGGTCTCGGCTTGCATTTCTTAGGCGACCGTAGCTTTCCGAAACCTAGGTCACCTCTGGCGTCAGAAACCAATGTCTCAATTACTCAAAGTTAGAGTCTACAAAGCGACAGTTCGGGCTGTATTTCTGTATGGGTGCGAAACTTAACGGGAACCACACATTCAGCGTCTCCAAGTATTTGACAACCAGTGTCTCCGCAACATTCTAGGAATTGGCTGTTACAATCGCATACGCACCGATGCTCTCCGAAATAAGTTCTTCGGTAGTAATGTTGATTTAGAGAAGCAGATCAACCTGCATAGGTTACACTGGTTGGGTCACGTTTTACGGATGCCGGACCACCGACTTACGAAACGGATTTTTTTCGACGCCACATCCCGATTGACGTAAATCTCGTGATGGCCAAACAATCACGTTGCATAGGCAGCCAAAAGCCCTTACTAGTAACCTTTCCATATTCGGCGCAGCACGTCTGGTAGGCCAGGGTCCCCGCGATCAGATATCGCAATGATTAGTTACGGCAACCGGATGCTACTGCAGCTGTAGTAAACGATGCCGCGGAATCAGCCTGTGGCGATTCCACCTATAACAGAAGTTCCCACTGGATCTCTCTGGCTAGCCTTCGATTACTCGAAGAAAGGCGAAGGATTCCCTCTGGTTCGCAATATAATGCAGAACGAAGACAGGTCAGAATTGAGATCAAGCATAGCATTCGGTCAGATAGGAAATCGTGAGGGCTGTGAAAGATCGTTTTACTATACGGGTGTGAAACGTGGACACTGAGAAATAAAAAAATAAAACGTCTACAATTCTCCGACAATCGCTGTCGTCGCACCATCGCTTGAGTTACTTGACACCATCAGATACGTAACACTACGATCAGTAATAGAATCTTTGGCAGCGACGTAGACATAGAAAAACAATTTAACGTTCATAGACTTCGCTGTTTAGGCCATGTGTTGCGAATGGGAAATCGTCGTTTTCCTAAAGCGGTTTTGTTCGCCACTCCTAACTCAGAATGGCGTCGTTCTAATGGTGTCCGGACTCTGACTTGTCTCAAGCAGATGAAGGCTTTGACTGTTGAACTAGCTACCGTTGGTGCAATCCGTTGGGGCTCAGCGATATGGCTCAAAATCGTCTTCAGTGACGGTTTTGTTGTAGACGTCTTCTTGTAGTGTTTGATTCGTCTTCTGTGTTGTCAAGTGAAGTGGTGAGGAAATCTTTTTATGATGTATAACAGGGAAAGCCACAAGGAAGCTGTCATGCTGATGTCGCTTTATTCGTGCACAACACTTGCTTGTATGTATGTTTGATTCGAGGTTTAGGCACCTCATCTCAGTGTGTATGTGCCTAATCTTTTATAGGTTAAGTAGCTTTTAATGTCCCACCCTTCCCCATCTTTTAGGATTTTAATTTTTCATGGTTGTGTGGCAGTTAAGCATTCGGTACATGCTACCGGTGTAGTGCTGTCTATGTTGGTGATGATAAGTTACGCTTCAGGATATGTCCTGAAACCGTGTTCCATGGCGGTCTTGCACTAAGCATCTTGGAGCGTTTGCTTAACCTTGTATGTTGTCAAGTAGAATTACTAGGAAACCTTGTTATGATGCATGGCAGCGAAAGCCACAAGGAAGCTGTCGTGCTGATGTCGTTCTACTCGTTCACGAAACTTGATTGAATGGATATATTTCAATCGAAGTGTAGGCACCTCATCCCAGTTTGTTTGTGCTTACTCTTTCATAGAATCCGTAGCTATTAAAGTACCACCCTTCCCCATCTTTTAGGATTTTACTTTTTCATGGTTCTGTGGCAGTTAAGCATTCGGTTCATGCCTCCTGTGTAATGCTGTCTCTGATGATGATGATGATAAATTTCGATTGCCATTCTTTACTACAATGTTTCCACCTTTTCAATGAAACGCCTTGACTTCTTGAACTTTTATCTGTTAAAATCTATACTAACAATTCTCTTGTTTGCTTTTTATATTAATTACCATCTCAACAACAGCGAATAACTTGACGTTTCCATTATCCTGAGCTATCAAGATTTTAACTTTTTCCTATTATTGTCTTTTTGTAGGATCAAAAGTTACTGAATTTCCCCGAAGCTTCGGCTATAGCGATCTAAAGGTCTACAAGGCCCCCAAACAAGAAATTCCATCTTCCTTTGCTTGGATGACAGGTTGGCGATTTGTTTCAATTCTGTACGTTCGTTCGCTCGATCGGTTACATTTCATTGCTCACTCAAGTCATTTTGCTACTTTCAGGCCCCGGGATATTCTTCGGCCATTTCAACACGCCAATGCTCACCCTACCACCTTACAGTATTCTATCACCTGCGGAAACGGACCAATCAATACGACAAAAAACGACTACCTGTAAACCCAGCGACCAATCTGAGGATCCCCGTTTTAGCGAAGGCAAATTAACCGGCGACGTCTTCTCTGGGCGTGTTATGAACTTTATTCACAACACAAAGCTAATCTCGTACCCGCTCATACGAATGCTTGAGCACACCAGTTCGCCTCTGGGCATATGTCTGTCCGCATTCCACATCATCATCGCCTATGCAGACCGTATAAAAGCGGTGAATGTCTTGGACGATCAGACTGTCTACTCGATGCCTATTGGCTCGGAGCTTGGGATCGGAAATGCCTTGGGCATCTGTCGTGACGCGATAACCGGTAACGTGTTGGTGGTTGGTAGCCAGGGTGTCGCCCAACTTGGGATCGTTAATGAGAACGTGCGCGTTTGGAAAATTTATTTGGATCGAATGGAATTCGAAAAAGCCCGGAAGTTTTGCCAGGTTTGTCTGATTGCAACCACTTAATGGTGATATGGTGACTTATTAGTTAGATTTTGGCATCATAGCCATCGCATGTTCTACCTTATCAAAATGTCGAACTGTTAACCCTTTGTTTCCGAAAGTATTTAAACATAGGTTGCGATTCTTTTTCCGAAGCTTCGTCTCAATTCCCTGATCAAACTTCGCTGGTTGCAATCAGTGTGTTTCTTTTCCGTCGCTTCATCAAAATGTTTTCATGAAAAGCGATGGGACAGTTCTCTTGGCTTTGTTTGACTGTCTATTGTACCACGTAATGTTTTCTATCTCACTTCCAACTACCGTCTATCAGACTTAAATTGGGCACTGGCACTCTTATGTCGTGGTGTTTTCCACCGCGACCGATGTGCAACCGTGCAGTACTTCTGTGCTGTGCGGATAACACCGTGCTAAATTAATTGGCCACTAGTAGTTAGCTGCATGCTGAAACACACTGGAGTCTCACTACCATCTTTATTCTTGATTTCTCATATCTGTCTAGGCTTGGGTAACCTGACGGTAATATCGCCCACGTGTAGTCTCTGACTGTGCGGCACTTTGTCTGGATCAGGCTTGTACTTTCATACCATACCATACCGCGACAAACGACGAGCTGATACTGATGCTCGTTTATCCAATAATAGCTCGGATCACTCACTTACATCGTTTCGTTTGATATCGGTAACCATTAGTTCTCACGATACACACGTCATCCCATTCATGTTACATTCTTCCATGATTGTCTGTTTCTCTTTTGCAGTGTGTTCGACCCGAATACAGTTATCGACTGTGCGTGGAATAAGATACTGCCAGGTTGCCCAAGCCTAGACAGTGTCGTACTATGATGTAAACTAAATATTCGCAGTTGCAGTCAACTTGGTGCCACAGACCAGTATTTTCCTTTAACCGGTTACACGATGTCTTTTTCACTTAGTGTTGCGTAATCCGAATGTGTGCACGGATATGCGATCGTGCAGTACTGATGTATTGTGCAGCTAACGACATGCTAAATTGATTTGCCACCGGTAATGAGCTGCATACGAAAAACGCGGTGGAGTCTCGCTGCCAATTCAATCTGCATTCTCATATCTATCTAGGCCCGGAAACCTGACAATATTGGCAGTCTATGACTGCAGTAGTTATCGTGGATCAAGCATGTGATTTCATTTATGCCTACTCGGTTAGAAAAAAACAGTTTTTGCACAGTTATTTGAACCATAAAGTGACGGCTAGCGTAACGAGGGGCGATAAAAACCACTTCGTAAAGACAGTATCACGCGCATCTGTTTCTACTTACCATTTCTCGCACACCCATCTGATTGTTGTAAGAATACTGATATTGGGAATAGATGAACGAATATAGATGCAATCGGTGTGTTGACCTCTCTGAATGACAAAGTTTATGAGGTTTTTGTTATTTTGGTTTGATCAGTTTGTGATAAAACTTTGAAGCGTATCAACTTTTTTACGTACATACATACACACACATACAAACATACATTCATACATACATACATACACACACATACATTCATACGTACATACATACATACACATGCAGTCTCTGACTGTACGGCACTTTGCCTGGATCAGGCTTGTGCGTTCATTCATTCATTCATTCACATACATACACATATATTCTCTACTATTTATCTTTCTTCGTTCGTTTATTACTTAGTTGTCACAATTTTTATCTTTCTTTTTTGTACCTTCCAAGAATCCATCTCAGTTAGACGCAGTAAATATTCGAGAAGCTGAGCATTGCTTCAAACAACACCAGTGAGTTCCAAATTTATTCTCACCTATTTTCTGAGGACACCTACAGATCACACTTGATTCACGATCATTCTCAAAACTACTTCGAGATAACTAGTGGATGCCCGCTGGAGGGGGACAAACTCTGGAATATTATGATCATTTTTGGCGTATTAATGATCCGAAATCTCATTGCTCGTCGATCAATTCTCCATCAAAACCCATAGTCATCCCGAATCTGTTGACTAAAGTCAATTACATACATTTTGTTCACCGCATTTCAATAACAACCGTTTGTGTGACAACCGTTTATGTGACATAAAGCTGAAAAGTTAATAATATTGGAGCATGCAATGATAACTGTTTCAAAGCTCACTACACCCCATCTTAACCGCCTCGAAATGATAACACCAAACAACTAAACATCGGTTGTTATATGCTGAGGATGTGATCAACACAATACATTCAGAATGACATGAATTTAATTATTGATTCTCAAATGTCTTCCGTCAAGGTAGCTGCATTTGCAGAGTTTTTTGCCACTTCCTCTCATCAGCCGCATTCACCTTGAACTAATTACAAATTTCCATCCAGCTTTATTTGCTATCCATTGTTTGTTTTCGCGGTCTTTTATTGCATACACATTTTTCAGTTGGGATAATGTGATTGAACTCGTTTAACCCCCAACGGTGGTTTCGAATTTCAACTTTCGCTGTAATTTGTTTCTTATGCCTTCGATCATATCACGTGCCTCGTCGAGTTGCTGCAACGCTTCTTCAATCTCCTAGAAGAACACTCTAGGCCTGGGCAACCTGACAGTATCCCAGCCCACGTGCAGTCTCTGACTGTGCGGCACTTTGCTTGGATCAGGCTTGCGCTTTCACATCACACACATCACTCGAAGAACTAAGTTTTCCTTTTAGGGAATTCCGTCTTTAAAATTTCATTTCTCTTACTCTAGGTACATGAAATCCGCCGAATTATTTGCCAATTCGTCAATCCCGTTCGAGGAAGCCGCGTTGAAGTTTAGTCACATTTCCTTGACGCAACCTCACCTGTCACCTCGATTGCTTCCCGTAATCCCCGGGGTCGCCGTGAACACCGATCACGATATTATGGATTCGCTTCTAAACGCCACCGAACCGGAAACGTTGTTCAACGTGTCCTCACTCGCGCCGAAACACGCACACGCTGACGACATATCCACCGCGGCTCCACTGAAAGCCTTGATTGCATCGAAACTTGATCACATACTATCGGCGCACGACACGAAGCAAGCATTCGCCACTGACAAGTCGTCTTCGGTTGGTGGAAAAGTCGCGATGTTGGTCTTGTGGTTGGCTGAACTGCATTTATCCGAGATTAGCTCGCTCAAAGACTTGTGTGGCAATCAGCGTGATCCGAGTCTTGAACGAAAACTCGAGGATGTTCGCGCAGAATTCAAGTCGTTGCTCACCAAACCTGGTGTTTTGGTTCGTTTGATCAATCCTTTTAGCTCATGCTTCCGTTAGCGCATTTCGTTTAGTTAGGATTCGTTAAATTCAACTAGACGCTTTAGCTTGACCGTTGCCGTTTGAAATGATTCACCATCTTCAACAGCAACACTTATTCACACGTAAGCTTTGGATGTACATCGATTGAATACGTGAATCTAATTATCCTCAAAGTTTTCTATAACTAAACGCTGGTGTTTGAAAGTAACCTCTCCGACTACATTCACACCGATGCAGGATATTCGTTGGATTAACACCATTCTGCGTGAATTCAGTTCAAATGTTAATCGTAGCATCCGCATTGCCTCAGCTCTAGCATCATTCCTTACAAGTTGCCTTTAAATATTTCGATTGAGAGCAGATTCTTCCGAGGATATTTCAGCGTTATCGATAACCTCAACTGTGCTTTGCAAAAGACGTTGTTTCGCTGTTTCATTTTACCATATAATATATAAACCCGACAAAATAATTTACTCACTAACGCTTGGACTGTTAACAAATTACAACTCTCTTAGCGGAATACTCATGGAATCATGTTTTGCAAGATTTTTTAGCAACTTTTAATAGTGTCCCTAATGTCATAATCGAGCAAGCGGAGATTTCCAATCAAGTGAGTGTCTTGATTATAGTGTGCCAAGTCGTGAATGTGCAACCCGGCTTCATACCCCAATTGCGCTACGATGTGCAAACATCCGTTGCATGGTATGCTACAAGAAACGTTCGCCTGTAAGCAAGTTAGTAGTTTCACTTCATGGACCATCCATCAACATTTGTATCGGGAACGCGATGCTGCCATTTCAACCGTTTAGATTCGAGCATCACTGCTGATTTTGAGGACCGCGCCGACTGCCTGTGTCAGTTTCTTTTAATGACCATTAGAGATTTAGCACACTTACCACAACACGGAGTTTGAAATGATGTAAAATATAGCAAACTCTAATGAATAACATTTAATCAGCGGTGTGACCGTGAAAACGGCAAGGAAGCTGTCACCCTGATGTCGCTCTACTCGTTCACAACACTTGCTTGAATGCACGTTTGATTCGAGGTGTAGGCACCTCCCAGTGTATCTGTGTCTAGGCTTTTTAGAGGTTCGGCAGCTTTTTAGGTTTGACTCATCCCCTATTTGATGTATGTATGTCAGCCAAGTACTGGGTACTTGCTATCAGTGTAGTGTTGCCCATGATGATGAAGATGATCGAGCGTGCTCAATTGAAAGCGATAAACGTTGTGTCTGTTTGTATAGCACAGGGGTATTCATGCAAATGAGATCCGCTCGGCAACATTTATATCTCGTGACTTATATCCATTCATCGTCTGTGTGCTTCGGAGTCACAGACCGGCTATGATATACATAAACGTCTCTGACATCGCGGTGCTTTGCCTGAATGCAGGCTTGTGATTTCGTGCATTCCACTTGGCACATTTTCTCACTGTCCACTTCCATGCGCTTTGAACTGCTCTTGTTGATGTTATTACCATTTTTGTATGTATTGTTTGACTAACGAATACACACGCACGCGTTTGACCAATCGTTTAGATCCTGCTCCCTGAGGCCAAACATCTGTTGTACGGAGTCTGTGAATCTCGCGGTAACCACGAAGAGTTGCTTTTTGTCGCCGAGCTTCTTGGTGGTAAGTAGTCTCGTACCAGCCGCACGTTTGTTGTCTGAGTTCCTCAACTAAGGGTTGGTTTCACCGTCAGCTTTCCGTACTAACGTATCCAATATTCTTTAATCTCATATTGCTTTGTGAAACGAATGTCCCCGAATCTC
>JACCGJ010020188.1:0-12850 GCA_013407085.1 Atriophallophorus winterbourni
ATAAATAACCGGTCTAGGGTTGCCGCTCTAAAGACACGTGATGGAACAACAACCGCGGCATCGCAATCTGCCGAAGTTCTAGCCCATTTCTTCTCCACTGTCTTCAGCCCATGAAACACCGTTACCTGTCCGTTAACTCCCCTAATCTCACTCGAAAAAATTTCCTGGAGCCGACGAAATTACCCCGTTGATTCTCAAAAACTTCTACTTTTTGTACACCCCTAACCTACTTGTTTAACCTCTCTTTAACCCAAAGTTTCGTTCCCTGTGATCGGATGAGTGGCATCATTACCCCCATATACAAAGAAGGAAACCGTTCCGAAGTATCCAACTATCAACCATAACACTACTACCGGTAATCTCTAAAGTGATGGAGCGCCTCGTAGCAAACAGCGTCACAAAACATCTGGAAGACAATTGCTTGCTAGCAGTCGAACAACACGGATTCAGATAAAGACACCCTAGCCTTTCAAACCTTCTGCTCGCCCTCGATGACTGAACACAAGTTGTAGACAAAGGTCTCACCATACACGCTTGTTATCTTGATATGTCAAAAGCATTCGATCGTGTCAACCACAGTCTGTTAGTTCAAAAAATGGAGCAATGTGGTATCAAGGGTTCATTACTAGCCTGGTTGGAGGATTATCTCCACAACCGTGTCTTTCGAGTAAGTGTTGATGGTGCTTTGTCACGACCCATTGCAGTAACGAGTAGGGTGCCGTAGGGATCATCGACTGGACCAATTCTTTTTCTGATCTATGTAAACGACTTACCTAAACTTGTTCGCTGCAAAATCTTGTTATTTGCGGATGGCATCAAGCTGTGGACACAAGTACGCATAATTGAGCATTGCAAGCAGCTTCGGCTGGACCTCGATGTCTTACAGGACTGGTCAGTTAGAAATGAACTACCTTTCAATGTCAGAAAATGCAAGGTATTGACTGTCGGAAGACATATCGAGTTTTCTTACACCCTTGGTTCCCATCATATTGAAAGCATTGAAAAGGAGAAGGACCTGGATGTGTGGGTAAGCAGCACTTTGAAACCGTTACATAACGCTACAGCTGTCTATGAAAAGACGTCAAGAGTATTGCTTCTGCTGAAACATGTGTTCGGGAGTTTCACAAAGCAAACTGTTCATCGAATACTTAATACGTACTTGAGGCCAACCATGGAGTATGCGGTTCAGGCTTGGTCACCCTGGCTACAGAATGACATCAGCCTCTTGCAGAGAATATATCATCGGACCACCAAGCTCTTGCGTGGTTTAAAGCACAAACAATACGAAGATCGTATTACAAGTCTCAATCTCTTCGACCCTCGCTTGCCCCGGCATAGAGGCGACTTGATTCTTATGTTCAATATACTGCATACCCCCAACCATCCCCTGAATAAACTATTCACACGACTACCACTCCGAACCAGCCGGAGTCATGACTACACAGTACTTATTCCCGAGTCGAGACTGAACTGTCGAAGGTATTTTTATTCTGTACGTGTATGTTTACCTAAAACTCCCTACAACGTAAAGTTGAACATTCACCCAACTTGGATATATTCAAAACGAACTTGGACAACTTCATGTCGATCAATCGAAAGATTAAACATATATATTCTACACTACTAAAGCTTTGAACTTTGAACCCATGCATGGAAGTAGACTATACATCTTGACCCCATGTGCCATTCAACCGATTGAAAACAGTTTCTGCCCTATGGATTTTTACCTGATTCCTGAACTGCTCAGTAAGCAAACAAATCCCGTTTTTACTACCTAGGTTATTCGTAATTCCCATATTATTCTGTGGTTTTTGTAACGCTATATGCTTTTTAGACCATTAAATTGAATTCAATTGAATTGAATTACTGGGGAATAATGGTGATAATTGCGACTATACTAACTACAGGGTGATCTTTTTTCTGAACGTCGTCGAAACATTGTTTATGAGTTTTCAATCTGCGTGTGCTGAAATGAAGACATAGCATGTATTCATAATCTCGATGTTCTTTGCGCGTGTAAAGATCAAACATGGGCATACAATTTCCACAGAGAAAGATTCAAGCGAAATCTGTGAAACACCACGAATAGCCTTTATGTCCGTGATGCAGCGTGTTTAAACGTGAATTACTTCAGTTCTAGAAAAGACAGCGAGTTGTAAGGATGTGCGCGCTCCGCTAAAGATCAGTTCTACAAGATTCTGACATAAAACAACAGTAAGCCTCAATTGGTACGCTTCGCTTGAAACAGAAACTGCGCGTACCACCTAAGTCAAAGTGCTAATGGCAATCTTACTTTAAGTTAGCATGTAAAGCTCTTCAACATCTTCGAACTTGCATGCCTAAACCGGTTGTTCTTTCACTCTGACATGGAGGGCTCTGTTCACTGGAACGAAACGACTTTCGGTGCGTGCGAAATTTGCTGGAATAAGTTTGTGTTCTTGCCTTCACGCTTCTTGACCTAATTTGCTCTGTTGCTGAAGAGTGCTTTTACGTCTAAAACAGACGATATTTACTTAAGCAAGCTATGCGAAACATTTTGTTACTGATATATTTTCTTTTCATCTTTATCATTTGTTTGAGGCACATTAAGCTTAACCCTAGTTTGTACAAGTCAGTAGGCGATTGTATCCAAAATATTGTTGTTTACCAACCATCTGTCAGTGCCGATTATTCACACGTGCTTGCAAACTAAGAATGCTGGTAGCCCGTGTTCATTATCACACAGATCAAGAAAGAAGCCATGGTTAAATACTTAATTTTGATCATGTCGATCGTGGCCGCGTAGCTCAGTTGGTTAGAGCGTCGTGCTAATAACGCGAATGTCGTGGGTTCGATCCCCATCGTGGCCATTGGTATTCCGATTATCATTTTCTTCAAGAACATCAACTAAATTGTACTTTTATTGCTTTTTACTTAAGAAAAACTATCTAGAGAATGAATAAATGATTGAATTACTTATATTGATATTGAGAGTTGTTTCCTTGTCTTGATTTCTACGTGACCTTTTTCGAACTACTAATAAGTAGTATCACAATTCCAAATAAATGTTCGGCTTTGAATATTTAGTACACTCAAATCTCAGTACTATGCCACCCGTTGGGACCGAGCAAGAATGGCATAGTAGCGAGAGTGGCATAGTAACGAGGTTTTGTAAAAACGGCTTTATTTTCTCAAGTCCATCTGTAACCGACAATTCGGTCCGAGGAAAATCGAGTTCAACATCAAAGATTTCAGTCACGATATAAACACCAATGTGTCTATCCAACGGTTGAGTGACGCGTCCAAGCCCACCAAAATATTGACAAGACAATACGTGAGATGAGTACGGTACTATTGAAGCAAAATAATTATACAATTAAAATAGCAAACCTCAATTATTCCGCTTCGTACTGAATCCAAAAACAAGACTATTCAATAGCAACAATGACCACGAATGATTGCAACTTCAAATAGCGCGCAAACGGCCAAATAAAGATACAGATATATAAGCTCAAGAACGAATAAATTCAAGTAGTTCGGTAAAACAAAAATGGTAAAAATATACAAAAACACCAGTAGATTTAAACAGTTAGTTGTCAATAAAATAAATTCAATGTAAATCTTACACCATCATTTATTTGCTCAATCGATCAGTCCAAGGCTCTTAGAAATCGTCGGCTGACGCATCTTTTTTCGTCGGATCTCGTTGTCTAGCCAATCACACGCTTGCATCAGTTTCGTCCAGGTTGAAGAATTCATCTGCAGAGATCTGCCTGTGTAAGGGCCGGAGAACCTGCTGCTGCTAATCAATAAGCGATTGGGAATCCACCGCTCCAGCTTCGCCCTGCACTGTCTTCAACGTGGCGCCATTGCGCTTCTTGAAGCTGTCTAACCAACCGTCGCTCGCCATGAAGTCTGGGATGTGCATCAGCTCGGCCAGTTTTATCGCCTTCTCCTTTACCAGATCGCCGCTGACAGGCAAATTCAGTCCTCTTGCTTGCTTCAGCCACATCAGCACTCCCTCCTCAAACTTCGGGTCGTGAGGCTGCGTCAGCTTCATGCGCTTCGATGGAACTCCAGCTTTGATTGCAGCTTCAATTGCATCCTTCTTGCTGAGAATGCCCTTCACGGTGGTTCTCTTAACTTCGACGCCCCATTTCTGCTTAATCTCCCTCGCCCAACTTGGACTGATTCGGCTCCTTCTTCGCAGCATCGATGATCTCGAACTTCTCCTTCAGTGTAAAGTCGGTTCGCTTGCGTTTCTGAACTGACATTTGGCTGAATAGTTTGAAAAATAACGATGTCACTGTTTGTATCTGTGAGTGTGCGCGCGCTTTTCAAAGTGATTCAAAGTTGTAATGGTCTAAAAAGCATTTAGCTTAACAATAACCATAGGATGGAGTTATGAGGTATATACAATAAAAAAGAAGAACAGGAAAACTCATGTAGTGTAAATCGTATCAAAGTTTGGGTTGTCTCTCAAGTATTTGTCCAAATTAGCTTTAAAAATATCCAGGTTGGCTGAGTGTGTAACAATGGAGGTGACCTCACCCAAGACAAGTGCGACCTCGGTAATATCCTTATCCGAACAGTGCAGTTGTATGCTGTGACATGTAACCTAACGCCTCTTTATCCGAACATGCGTTGTCTTACTCTGCACGGACTACTTTGCCGCTTACTTTGCACGGTGGTGTCTGAGGGTGTGGTGGGTTTTCGCCTGGCAAGCGTTCTCCCTATAAAAAGCCACAAAAATCCAATGACATCACGACGCGGCGGATGTGACTCGCCGCTCCAAAAGTAACTGCCCCTTGTCCTATCCAAGGACATTGTATGGTACACAGGCAAAAAACTGAAGTCACCAACCTATCAACGGGGTTATCGGGCTCCGAACTGGAAATTCCCAGAAAAGGGCGTATGAACAACTTCGTCGGTCACCGGCCACCGATCGGTGCGAACCTCTCTCGCTCCACTGCCGTGTGGGTAAAGGCTCGGGGTGGGACCCCCTAAAAGAAAGCTCCCCTACTTCGGTGTAGGCAACCGGGTAGTATCATGCCTACGTTCAACGATGCCGATGACAACTCTTTGTACCCCCTTCTCGCTTTGTACATCTCATTGTTTATGTTGAACGGCACTATATCTGTATCAGATTGTGCAAATATAATAATAATACCCCTTTCTACTCTCTATATAAACACTGGCTTTGTCCAGCTGTAGAAGCTGTAAACCTATGTCCTGAGTCTGAACTTGGTCATTTCATAACCATCCTGTGTTGTTCTGCTCTTTGTCTCAGTGGGATAAGTCTCTCGTATCATCTAGTTGATCACCTGGCACAACTGTCTCTCGATTGTCGTAATCTGGCGTTCCCGCGCTTTCTGCAATTATGTCGTGCCGGAGGACGATGTTCTGCATATCAACAGAGAGGTCGTGATATTAGAACTAATCACACTTCACATCACCTATACAGATTAAGGCTAAAAACGCAAACATAAGTACTGGTCCTACGAGTCACTTGGTTCATGTTTGAAGTGCAAGGTACACATGTTGTGAAGGTGCGAAGTGCACTAGCGATGAGCGCTAATCACGACCTTTCAACTGATATGCTGAACTCTACCCTCCGACACAAAACAAGAGCAAGAAGCGCCGAAAAGTTAGTATTTCAGGTTTCGGATTGATTGCATACGAACGGTTCGAGCAACATCTTCGAAATTATGAGATGGGTAACCTCAGCCGCAATCGTGCTTCTCGTAAGTTGATCACTGATCAATTTGTTTGGCCGAACATGCATGCGGATATTCAAAATTGGACAAAAGCCTGTCTCCAGTGCCAACGCAGTAAAGTTCAACGCCATACTCTTAGTGCTCCAGGATCTTTTCCTCCACCAAGCCAACGTTTTCAGCACGTTCATCTCGACATTGTCGGTCCTCTGGCTATCTCTAATGGTTTCACCCACATTTTAACTTGTGTCGACCGTTTCAGCCGCTGTCCTATAGCCATTCCCATTACCGGTATTACAGCTGAGACCGTAGCGAAAAACTTTCTACAATACTGGATAAGTAATTACGGTGTTCCATCTACTATTACTACTGATCGTGGATCACATTTCCAATCTACCCTTTTTCGTGAGTTGACTATACTCCTCGGCTCTAACCACATCAAAACCACAGCCTATCATCCTTGCGCGAACGGACTTGTTGAACGGTTCCATCGACAGCTGAAAGCAGCATTGATGTCACATGGTAATACTGAAAACTGGGCAGAGAACCTGCCAGTGATCCTTCTTGGTATGTGTGCTACCGTCAAAGAAGATCTCGGATGTTCTGCAGCAGAGTTAGTTTACGGCACACCACTCCGTCTCCCAGGTGAATTGATCGCATCCCCTGACGTTGCAGCTGACATTACTATTCCCCACTATGTCAATCGCTTACGCTCCTTCATACGTCAATTACGTGCCACCCCCACTCGCCCATACACCCGTAACGTTTACTTACCAAGTGATTTGCATTCATGCTCTTTTGTTTTTGTTCGAACTGATCATACGCGCAAACCCCTACAAGCCCCATACACCGGTCCCTTCAAAGTCGTTAGCCGCTGTGACAAATATTTCGTCATCGAACGAAATGGTTCTCGAGATACTGTTGCAATTGATCGATTGAGAGCAGCTTTTATCGAACCAGTCTGCGATGATGTTTTCAAATCGAAATTAGATGCATACGTCAAACAAAACCATGAATTTGGCCAGGTGTATTGAAGCAACATGAACCCAGAAAAATATTAACAATGTGATTTTGATTAAATTTTTCTTTTTGCAATAGTTGTCATTCAATGGTACGTGTAAAGCATTAGCTTTTTATCACCATAAAATCTTGATTCTTGATTCTTGATACGATTCGTCAATTTCGGTCAAACGAGCCTTACATGGCGAAGGCTTAAATTGTCCCGGTTGGTACGAAATCGACTAATAAATCAGATCGAAGTGACAACCGGGAGAGACATGTTGAGGATCCCCGTTGTGATTGTTTGTTTGCCTATATCAGATAAGCGTGTGTTTCATTATTTGTCTTGCGCGTAATAAACGCCTTCGACCAATCGGCTACTCTTGTGTTGTGGGGTTCGTTTGTGTACGCAATAAGCATTGGACGGGTTGACCACAGGGATGAATCGATGAATCGATCTATGTCCGTGCGTGCAACTCCAGGGGGCTTACGAGGTTATCGCTGGACCGAACTGTAAGAATTGGCCAGATATGCGCCTGCTGCGACTCGTTGACCTAACGCAATCAATTTCGGCTTTTCTCCGCAATATATCACCAATCGATTGGAATATGTTTGGGGACGATCGTATATTCATAATGCAAGGAAATTTGAGTGCAATCGGTTAAAGTAGTTTTTGGGTAACGTTTCACTTCTGGCACAGAAGCCTCGCCAGATGAAGGGTGATAGACAGGACATGGAACATGATTAAGTAGTAGTCAACCCCCGACCACTGATTTGACCTTACCGCTAAACAACCTACAGTATGCCTATGCTTTGTTACGTCTTGCGGGAATGACCAGGATCAGTGGTCGATTTTCCACACAGTGTGTATCCACGTTCATCTGATACAAGTGAACACGGTCAAGGTCAGTTGACACAGCGGCTCACATACATAAAAGCACATAACTAACGGGGCTAAGGCTATTTTGAAGAAAAACAAAAATCTAATTAACTAGTAGCTATAAGGTGAATAAAAACTATTTACTTTCGCAGCAGTGCTGACTGCCAGATTGTGGAGATTTCTGCCCCAACCACCTTATTGACCGCCAGTCGACCTGTCTTGGCAATTTCGACCGTCTCGCATGTACGCGTTCGCTATACGGTTTAATACCGCGTCTCAATATTGCCACATTGTCTAGATCGACACTGTGGCCCGTATCTAAAACGTGCTCCGCCAAGGCGGAATCACGAATAAGGGATTGATATTCCCTCGCATCCCAGGGCTGTCTCCGGACACGCTTTCGGTGTTCTTCAATTCTTGTGTGCTCAATATATCATTATGCTCGCTTAAATCATTTCATTTATTAAATAATACCCCCACAACGGTACATTTAATAGGCTCATCAAGTTGGATTCTGTCCACATTTTAACAATTGTCATGCCTCCCTCGATATCTAACAGACCTCCACCGATCTGCTGACTCCTTGCTGTAAAATTGAACGTCGCATAACCACGGTTGCTTCTAAATCACTCCGGCCATGCGTTCTAGGATGATAGCTAAAAGCGCACTAAGAACGTGCACAACGATGTACGAGGTAAGATTGATTTTTGAACGCATTGCAATAAACACATTTTGGTCACCACAAATTTCGTCATGCAAATTCCAACAAGCGATCTCACACTAAGTGAGATTGCAACAAAAATCAATCAATTTGGAGCGCCCGTTTCTCTCCAATGGAATGCTGAATCGTTTGAGTTAATTGAGAACAAAGCGAAACCTAGTGAGTTGTTTTCAATAGTTGATGCTTACAAGGCTTCTGAGAATTCAGACAGTAATTTAAATTGTGACATAGAGGAAGGAAATCTAGACCGGAAATATATATTTGGGTATATTTGTTCTTCCAAGTATGGGGTGCAAGAAGGAATCGCTGTGGGATTTCCGTAAACTGGGGTCAACGTATAAGATCGAAACTTGTGTTTGAATAACATTTCGTTTAATGATGAAATAATTTCTGGCGGTAAGCTGTTCCACAAAAAGCAAACACGGAGTGCGTAAAATTTGCGGCAACAGTTTGATCGGGAATGTGGGACTTAAAGGGTCAGGTTGTGACTGCGGGTCGGGAGTTTGGAACCAATTGTATAAAGATGTCTGAGTGGGTGGGAGCTGATATGTATTATTCGGTATGTCGGGATTAGGTCAGGTCGGATTCGTCTTCGCTCGAGGGTACACAATCCAATTCTAGTCAGCGGCTGCTCAACGGGTAGATTCAATAACCATTTTAGTTGCCTTATGATAAATCCTTTCGAGGGGCGAGATGTCATTTTCCATCCATGGTGTCCAAGCTTGAACTATATAGTCCACAACTGGATGCATTTAGGTATTGAGTATTTTCGACAATGAGTGCGGTGGGAAACGTCCGAAAATTCGTCTGAGTAACTATCCGAGTAAGCTGCACGCACGCTTATAGACGGCATCGCACTGCAGGCTGTGTATCAAATTTCCGCACAACAAGATACCGAGATCTTTCTGCGATATAATCCACTCAAGTGAGTGACTGCCAAGTATGTATGAGAAAATGAAGGGTTTTCCGACGTGCAACATTTTGTACTCGCGGAAATTGAAGGGCAGTTTGTATGAATTGACCACGGGTGGGTCTTACTTAAGCCTGATTGTAAAACTAGGCAGTTCTCAACAGAGTTTACCTTCCTCCAAATTATTGCATCTTCGGCAAAAAGAACAAGTTTACAGCTTGCCAGTTTCGGTTAATCATTTTTAAATATTAAGAACGGTTTTGGACCGAGTACTGAACCTTGTGGGACACGGCTCGTGGCTTCAATAGTTCGGGAAATTTTGCGATATATTCTGACTTCTGCTTTGCGTTCAGACAGGTAACTTCCGAAACATGTTAGTAGATTTCCAGTGACGTCGATATACTACAGCTTCTGAAGTAGTGAGAAGTAATCAACTCGATTGAAAACTTTAGAGATGTCTGAGTAACATGCATGTACGGAGCTGCATTCCTCTAGTGAGCAATTTAGAAAAGCCTGAGCGTGTTTTTCTGAATCCATGTTATGTCTGAGAAAGAATTTCATGGCTCTCGAGGTGCCTGGTAGGACTTTCACATACCAAGCGTTACAAAATTTTAGAAACCGATGAATGGAGCTCCACAGGACGGTAATGGGCCGGATTCCAACGACTGCCACCTTTGTTGATTGGTGTAATAACTCCGGTTTTCCCGTATTTAGTGTGTGCTTAAATTAATTACACAATGGGCCGCAAAGCTCCACAATTGCCGGTGTTATTCCGTCTTCCGAGGATTTGTTAACGTGAAGTACGCATCTACCCATCCTTAAAGGGTATTTCAGTCCGCATCAAAATTGCTGTTCTACAAGGTTGAATACATCTACCAATAAGAAATGATCACATCAAGATGCTAGTCGTCGACTTGTCGACTATGGTTACCCCAAAATTTCAATTACACACCAATTGAACCAAGTTAAACATCCACAACCGAAAACGGAAAAAGTTTAGCGAGTTACGGTTTCTGTACCGTATATCAAAAGCGCCTGCTAATGAATCTTGACTAATGCAGATATTAGAGCAACATATAAGAGGTAGAACACTCCGCTCATTATTAGTACATCCAAAAGATAACACGCTTTTAGGCTGTGCGACCAACTGTAGCTACAAAATCAAATGCAAGGACTGCGTGGGTGTTTACATTGGGAAAACGTATAGAAAACTTTTCACAAGTGTAAACGAAAATAGAAAACGAAAATAGAAAGGAAAGCAAACATTTAATTCCAGCGAATATTGATCATTGATTCGGGATTCTGCCCTAGCTGAATACATGTTAGACATAGGATCTTGATAACGTAGAGGTGATAAGACGGGGGGGGGGTGAAATCTTTTATGGAAAAATTTCACGCTGAGACAGTTGAAATAACAAAGACGTTGAACAAGATGGTGGATATCTCAACAATCTGGCGTTCGGTTCTTTGGCGGATTATGATTACAATACATATCACTTGAGGTGTACATGAATTACGTAAGCAGTCCATCAGCGGACGCTGTTCGCACCTACACACAAAATAAACAATTTAAGAATTCACACAGTATTTAGGGGGAGTGATCAATTGTCTATTTTAGGCAACTTAGGATTGGCCAAGAAAATGACATTTAAACCCCAATCAAGTTTGTACTGAAACCCTCGATCTGACGAAGCTTCTGTGTTTGAAAGCGAAACGTTACCAAAGATCTGCTCTAATCGATTCATTGCAAATTTTCTTTCTGTTTTAGGCATGGCTTGGCGTATGAAATATTTTATAAAGCTCGACAACGTCACCATTGATTCGTCGATAGGGAAAGTTGGACAATTTCAAGTAGCTATCCTTAGTAAGACTTGTTTCATATACTAAGAAATAGTTTCGTTGAGCGTCGATTAAATCGCTACATTTGTCATGTACCTTGCTTGATCCTTGGAGACCAGGACTGCACAGCATATTCTATGTCTGGCCTCCGATATGTGTTCATGATGCGTGTGAATATCTTAAGAGAAAATTTACCAAATATCCAGTTGAATAAATTAACGGCATGTGATGCATTTGTAAATGCAGTGGTTGTTTGAAGTTAGGTTTTCAATCTGGAGCATATCCTGACTTCCGTTTTTATCTTCACTGCACTTTTCAAGGACGCGTAAACCTAGCTTGTATTTTGAAATAGGCTTGCTTCGCGAGCTCGCATCTTTTTAAATTTAAAAGGTACTTTTTTCTCCAATAAGCAATTCTGAAGAGAATCAAGGTCTTTGTGTAATATAAAACAATCTTCTCGGTTACAAATTCAAATCCTTATAATTATGTCGTCCACATCACATCATTTTTCTCCGGATTCAAGGATAATGCATATTTGTTTACTTACTGTATTTGTATCCGCATTTTGAGATCGGATGCCCAGTGATACAAATGATCAGTTTTGCACCCTTTCCATTGGATGGAGCAAGGCGATCTCGGATTCACAAATGACGTTGCCCTCCTTCCACAAAGCGTTTGCCAATGTGCGAATCAGAAATGCTGAGTATGCCAATTGTCCAGCGGCTTCTGCTGCTTTAATTGACAACTGTTGCGCTATTGGTCAGTGACTAGTAAGAATGATGGGTTATGGCAACACGCCAAGCAACGAACCGGCTAGAACTTGCTAGCTGTTCCGTGCTGCTGTTGGATTGGCCGAACTCCTCAAAACCTGTCAGAAGCACCATGTGTGCAGCTCAAATTCAAATCCATTTTTGATGGTCAACAAAGAAAGGATGTAGAGAAACACTTGACATCGTGATGTCAGGAATGATATGAAGAAAATGGCTCTGGATTGGAAGTTTTTGTTAAACTTTACGGAAGACCGGCATAAATAGAAAAACGACGACTTACTAGTGACGGAATGCTAAGACACATATTGGATGGCTAACTGATGTTATTCTGCCAGTATTAAACAATCTGTGATTTTATGGCTTTTCATCTTGCCCTTTCGGGATTTCATCACAACGTCCAGGAATATTGAATCGCTTCCTTTAATCTGAGAAAACATATATAACTCGAGCCAGGCTTGCAAATAACATACGTTCGACGCAGTCCGGAACCGTTGGGGTGTTATCCGGCAGTATTTGATGAATTATCCTGTATTTGTTTAGTCTATTGGTACACATTGGCACCTGTTTTAAATATGGATGTCAGTTTATTGATCGAGGTTATATTAATCGATTGATCGATTAATCGACAGATTTGAAACCACATGCTAGAAAACACTGTGTTCACCATGAACTGTGCGTTAATAAAATGCAAGGCCCAACAAAGGAAGAAATTTATTTCTAAAACTGTTGTCAAAAACAGAACGCGTATTATGTTTTGCGACAACTAATCAACCAACTCCTTCGAAATATTCACGAAATTTATCACAACGGTCCACATTGGAAGCACTGGAATCGAGTTTCGCTCTTATTTGAGCTTATCAGCAGTGCATATCCTGTCTCGGGTCTGATTTGAACCCAGGACCATCACCATTGTAGTCTAACGCCTTACGGCCTGAGCTACCGTTTGACCAATCACGAGTGAGCCTTCATGAATGTTTCTCCAGACTGGCATATTTGATTTGCTTCATATGCCGGACCAGTCGAGAAGGAGCCAGCAAC
>JACCGJ010020189.1:0-14449 GCA_013407085.1 Atriophallophorus winterbourni
CATTCGTGAATTCTCATGCCATTCGAAACCAATCTTGGCCAGTGTTACAAACAAGTATTCAGATGATTATCAAACACGTATATGTATTTAAACCGGTATCATCAATGCTAAAATCAAATAAAATACTAAGACAAAAATAAAGTCTTTATGTTAACTGAATGGGCTCTAATACGTTAAGAATGCACTATACTTTAGGATCAAATCGATGCAAAAAAACCGTATGACGTTTTAAATGATGTGAGCAAGAACTCACCGTTGAATGTTTTGAAGCTAAATTGAGCGAGTTTGAAGATTCAGCAGACTGAAATGACGCAACACCTAATGTTTAAACGAGTCATGTCTGAAAATATCGCCATTCGTGACTTCCATGCAATTCGAAAATAATCTTTTGTACTTTTACAAAACAAGTATCTGAGGTTATCAACAATTTTCGTATTCAACAGCACCATGAACATGATTAAATGGATATCAAATATAAGAAAAAAAGAAGTCTTAATGGCAAGGTGAATGGGCAATAATACAATGAGAAATGCACTATACTCAACATCCAAATCAATGCAATAAACCGATGGAGGTTTTTGTGAAATGTAAGCAAGAACTCAACGTTGACTGTTTCAAGCTGCAACGCGTAGTTTGAAGGGGGGGGGGGGGAAGCAGCAAGACTGGAATGAAGAAACTCCTAACGCTTTTTAAACGAGTCCGGTGTAAGCGATATCGCCGATCGTGTATTCTCATGCAATTCGAAAATATTCTTGGTCAGTTGTTACAAAGAGGTATTCTGACAGTTATCAGAGAAATGTATGTATTTCAAACAACACCATGAATGCTAAAATCATATCAAATACTAAGACAAATATAAAGTCTTCATGTTAACTGAATGGGCAATAATACATTAGGAATGCAAAAACCTTTATCATCAAATCAATGCCAATATAGTGTTTGACGTTTTTAATGATGTAAACAAGAACTCACCGTTGGATGTGTGGAGCAGAAACTCGCGAGTTTGAAGATGCAGCAGACTGGAATAACGCAACTCTTATCGTTTAAACGAGTCATGTCTCAACAATTCCGCCATTCGTGAATTCTCATGCCATTCGGAAGCAATCTTGGCCAGTGTTACAAACAATTATTCAGATGATTATCAAACACGTATATGTATATAAACCAGCATCATCAATGCTAAAATCATATCAAATACTAAGACAAAAATAAAGTCTTCATGGTAACTGAATGGGCTCTAATACGTTAGGAATGCACTATACTTTAGGATCAAATCGATGCAAATAAACCGTATGACGTTTTAAATGATGTGAGCAAGAACTCACCGTTGAATGTTTTGAAGTTGAGACGAGCGAGTTTGAAGATGCAGCAAACTGGAATGACGCAACGCACATCGTTTAAACGAGTCATGTCTGAACAATATCGCTTTCGTGAATTCCCATGCAATTCGAAAATAATCTTGGTTACTTTTACAAACAAGTAATCTGATGAATATTAAACAAGTCTATGTATTTCAACCAGCACCACGGATGCTAAATTGATATCAAATACTAAGGCAAGAATAAAGTCTTAATGGCTAATGAATGGGCAATAATTCATCAGAATTGCACTATACTTCAACATCAAATCAATGCCAATAAACCGATGGACGTTTTTGATAATGTAAGCAAGAACTCACCGTTGAATGTTTCGAGATGCAACGCGCTAGTTTGAAGATGCAGCATACTGGAATGACGCAACTCCTAACGTTTAAACGAGTCCGGTGTAAGCGATATCGCCATTCGTGTATTCTCATGCAATTCGAAAATAATCTTGGTCAGTTGTTACAAAGAGATATTCTGACAGTTATCACAAAAATGTATGTATTTCAAACAACACCATGAATGCTAAAATAATATCAAATACTGAGACAAATATAAAGTCTTCATGTTAACTGAATGGGCAATAATACATTAGGAATGCAAAAAACTTCAACATCAAATCAATGCCAATATAGTGTTTGACGTTTTTGATGATGTGAACAAGAACTCACCGTTGGATGTGTGAAGCAGAAACTCGCGAGTTTGAAGATGCAGCAGACTGGAATTACGCAACTCTTATCGTTTAAACGAGTCATGTCTCAACAATTCCGCCATTCGTGAATTCTCATGCCATTCGGAAGCAATCTTGGCCAGTGCTACAAACAAGTATTCAGATGATTGTCAAACAAGTCTATGTTTTTCAACCAGCACCATGAATGCTAAAATCATATCAAATACTAAGACAAAAATAAAGTCTTAATGCCAAATGAATGGGCAGTAATACATTAGAAATGCACTATACTTTAACATCAAATCAATGCCAATAAACCGATGGACGTTTTTGATAATGTAAGCAAGAACTCACCCTTGAATGTTTCAAGCTGCAACGCGCTAGTTTGAAGATGCAGCAGACTGGAATGACGCAACTTCCAACGTTTAAACGAGTCATGTCTGAACAATATCGCTTTCTTGAATTCCCATGCAATTCGAAAATAATCTTGGTTACTTTTACAAACAAGTAATCTGATGAATATTAAACAAGTCTATGTATTTCAACCAGCACCACGGATGCTAAATTGATATCAAATACTAAGGCAAGAATAAAGTCTTAATGGCTAATGAATGGGCAATAATTCATCAGAATTGCACTATACTTCAACATCAAATCAATGCCAATAATCCGATGGACGTTTTTGATAATGTAAGCAAGAACTCACCGTTGAATGTTTCAAGCTGCAACGCGCTAGTTTGAAGATGCAGCAGACTGGAATGACGCAACTCCTAACGTTTAAACGAGTCCGGTGTAAGCGATATCGCCATTCGTGTATTCTCATGCAATTCGAAAATAATCTTGGTCAGTTGTTACAAAGAGGTATTCTGACAGTTATCAGAGAAATGTATCTATTTCAAACAACACCATGAATGCTAAAATCATATCAAATACTGAGACAAATATAAAGTCTTCATGTTAACTGAATGGGCAATAATACATTAGGAATGCAAAACACTTCAACATCAAATCAATGCCAATATAGTGTTTGACGTTTTTGATGATGTGAACAAGAACTCACCGTTGGATGTGTGAAGCAGAAACTCGCGAGTTTGAAGATGCAGCAGACTGGAATTACGCAACTCTTATCGTTTAAACGAGTCATGTCTCAACAATTCCGCCATTCGTAAATTCTCATGCCATTCGGAAGCAATCTTGGCCAGTGTTACAAACAAGTATGCAGATGATTATCAAACACGTATATGTATATAAACCAGCATCATCAATGCTAAAATCATATCAAATACTAAGACAAAAATAAAGTCTTCATGGTAACTGAATGGGCTCTAATACGTTAGGAATGCACTATACTTTAGGATCAAATCGATGCAAATAAACCGTATGACGTTTTACATGATGTGAGCAAGAACTCATCGTTGAACGTTTTGAAGCCGAGACGAGCGAGTTTGAAGATGCAGCAGACTGGAATGACGCAACTCCCAACGTTTAAACGAGTCATGTCTGAACAATATCGCTTTCGTGAATTCCCATGCAATTCGAAAATAATCTTGGTTACTTTTACAAACAAGTAATCTGATGAATATTAAACAAGTCTATGTATTTCAACCAGCACCACGAATGCTAAATTGATATCAAATACTAAGGCAAGAATAAAGTCTTAATGGCTAATGAATGGGCAATAATTCATCAGAATTGCACTATACTTCAACATCAAATCAATGCCAATAAACCGATGGACGTTTTTGATAATGTAAGCAAGAACTCACCGTTGAATGTTTCGAGATGCAACGCGCTAGTTTGAAGATGCAGCATACTGGAATGACGCAACTCCTAACGTTTAAACGAGTCCGGTGTAAGCGATATCGCCATTCGTGTATTCTCATGCAATTCGAAAATAATCTTGGTCAGTTGTTACAAAGAGGTATTCTGACAGTTATCAAAGAAATGTATGTATTTCAAACAACACCATGAATGCTAAAATCATATCAAATACTGAGACAAATATAAAGTCTTCATGTTAACTGAATGGGCAATAATACATTAGGAATGCAAAAAACTTTAACATCAAATCAATGCCAATATAGTGTTTGACGTTTTTGATGATGTAAACAAGAACTCACCGTTGGATGTGTGAAGCAGAAACTCGCGAGTTTGAAGATGCAGCAGACTGAAATTACGCAACTCTTATCGTTTAAACGAGTCATGTCTCAACAATTCCGCCATTCGTGAATTCTCATGCCATTCGGAAGCAATCTTGGCCAGTGTTACAAACAAGTATTCAGATGATTATCAAACACGTATATGTATATAAATCAGCATCACCAATGCTAGAATCATATCAAATACTAAGACAAAAATAAAGTCTTCATGGTAACTGAATGGGCTCTAGTACGTTAAGAATGCACTATACTTTAGGATCAAATCGATGCATATAAACCGTATGACGTTTTAAATGATGTGAGCAAGAACTCACCGTTGAATGTTTTGAAGCTGAATCGAGCGAGTTTGAAGATGCAGCAGACTGGAATGACGCAACTCCCAACGTTTAAACGAGTCAAGTCTGAACAATATCGCTTTCGTGAATTCTCATGCAATTCGAAAATAATCTTGGTTACTTTTACAAACAAGTAATCTGATGATTATCAAACAAGTCTATGTATTTCAACCAGCACCACGAATGCTAAATTGATATCAAATACCAAGGCAAAAATAAAGTCCTAATGGCAAATGAATGGGCAATAATACATTAGAAATGCACTATACTTTAACATCAAATCAATGCCAATAAACCGATGGACGTTTTTGATAATGTAAGCAAGAACACACCGTAGAATGTTTCAAGCTGCAACGCGCTAGTTTGAAGATGCAGCAGACTGAAATGACGCAACTCCAAACGTTTAAACGAGTCCGGTGTAAGCGATATCGCCATTCGTGTATTCTCATGCCATTCGAAAATAATCTTGGTCAGTTGTTACAAAGTGGTATTCTGACAGTTATCAGAGAAATGTATGTACTTCAAACAACACCATGAATGCTTAAATCATATCAAATACTAAGACAGATATAAAGTCTTCATGTTAACTGAATGGGCAATAATACATTAGGAATGCAAAAACCTAAACATCATATCAATGCCAATATAGTGTTTGACGTTTTTGATGATGTAAGCAAGAACTCACCGTTGGATGTGTGAAGCAGAAACTCGCGAGTTTGAAGATGCAGCAGACTGGAATTACGCAACTCTTATCGTTTAAACGAGTCATGTCTCAACAATTCCGCCATTCGTGAATTCTCATGCCATTCGGAAGCAATCTTGGCCAGTGCTACAAACAAGTATTCAGATGATTGTCAAACAAGTCTATGTTTTTCAACCAGCACCATGAATGCTAAAATCATATCAAATACTAAGACAAAAATAAAGTCTTAATGCCAAATGAATGGGCAGTAATACATTAGAAATGCACTATACTTTAACATCAAATCAATGCCAATAAACCGATGGACGTTTTTGATAATGTAAGCAAGAACTCACCCTTGAATGTTTCAAGCTGCAACGCGCTAGTTTGAAGATGCAGCAGACTGGAATGACGCAACTTCCAACGTTTAAACGAGTCATGTCTGAACAATATCGCTTTCTTGAATTCCCATGCAATTCGAAAATAATCTTGGTTACTTTTACAAACAAGTAATCTGATGAATATTAAACAAGTCTATGTATTTCAACCAGCACCACGGATGCTAAATTGATATCAAATACTAAGGCAAGAATAAAGTCTTAATGGCTAATGAATGGGCAATAATTCATCAGAATTGCACTATACTTCAACATCAAATCAATGCCAATAATCCGATGGACGTTTTTGATAATGTAAGCAAGAACTCACCGTTGAATGTTTCAAGCTGCAACGCGCTAGTTTGAAGATGCAGCAGACTGGAATGACGCAACTCCTAACGTTTAAACGAGTCCGGTGTAAGCGACATCGCCATTCGTGTATTCTCATGCAATTCGAAAATAATCTTGGTCAGTTGTTACAAAGAGGTATTCTGACAGTTATCAGAGAAATGTATGTATTTCAAACAACACCATGAATGCTAAAATCATATCAAATACTAAGACAAATATAAAGTCTTTAGTTAACTGAATGGGCAATAATACATTAGGGATGCAAAAAAACTTTAACATCAAATCAATGCCAATATAGTGTTTGACGTTTTTGATGATGTAAGCAAGAACTCACCGTTGGATGTGTGAAGCAGAAACTCGCGAGTTTGAAGATGCAGCAGACTGGGATTACGCAACTCTTATCGTTTAAACGACTCATGTCTCAACAATTTCGCCATTCGTGAATTCTCATGCCATTCGGAAGCAATCTTGGCCAGTGTTACAAACAAGTATTCAGATGATTATCAAACACGTATATGTATTTAAACCAGCATCATCAATGCTAAAATCATATCAAATACTAAGACAAAAATAAAGTCTTCATTGTAACTGAATGGGCTCTAATACGTTAAGAATGCACTATACTTCAGGATCAAATCGATGCAAATAAACCGTATAACGTTTTAAATGATGTAAGCAAGAACTCACCGTTGAATGTTTCGAAGCTGAAACGAGCGAGTTTGAAGATGCCGCAGACTGGAATGACGCAACTTCTAACGTTTAAACGAGTCCAGTGTAAGCAATATCGCCATTCGTTTATTCTCATGCAATTCGAAAATAATCTTGGTCAGTTGTTACAAAGAGGTATTCTGACAGTTATCAGAGAAATGTATGTATTCCAAACAACACCATGAATGCTAAAATCATATCAAATACTAAGACAAATATAAAGTCTTCATATTAACTGAATGGGCAATAATACATTAGGAATGCAAAAAACTTGAACATCAAATCAATGCCAATATATTGTTTGACGTTTTTGATGATGTAAACAAGAACTCAACGTTGGATGCGTGAAGCAGAAACTCGCGAGTTTGAAGATGCAGCAGACTGGAATTACGCAACTCTTATCGTTTAAACGAGTCATGTCTCAACAATTCCGCCATTCGTAAATTCTCATGCCATTCGGAAGCAATCTTGGCCAGTGTTACAAACAAGTATGCAGATGATTATCAAACACGTATATGTATATAAACCAGCATCATCAATGCTAAAATCATATCAAATACCAAGGCAAAAATAAAGTCTTCGTGGTAACTGGATGGGCTCTAATACGTTAAGAATGCACTATACTTTAGGATCAGATCGATGCAAATAAACCGCATGACGTTTTGAAAGATGTGAGCAAGAACTCACCGTTGAATGTTTTGGAGCTGAAACGAGCGAGTTTGAAGATGCAGCAGACTGGAATGACGCAACTCCTAACGTTTAGACGAGTCATGTCTGAACAATATCGTTTTCGTGAAGTTCCATGCAATTCGAAAATAATCTTGGTTACTTTTACAAACAAGCAATCTAATAGTTATCAATTAATTTTATGTATTTCAACCAGCACCATGGATGCTAAATTGATATCAAATACTAAGACAAAAATGAAGTCTTATTGGCAAGTGAATGGGCAATAATACAATGGAAATGCACTATACTTCAACATCAAATCAATGCCAATAAACCGATGGACGTTTTTGATAATGTAAGCAAGAACTCACCGTCGAATATTTCAAGCTGCAACGCGCTAGTTTGAAGATGCAGCAGACTGGAATGACGCAATTCCTAACGTTTAAACGAGTCCGGTGTAAGCGATATCGCCGATCGTGTATTCTCATGCAATTCGAAAATATTCTTGGTCAGTTGTTACAAAGAGGTATTCTGACAGTTATCAGAGAAATGTATGTATTTCAAACAACACCATGAATGCTAAAATCATATCAAATACTGAGACAAATATAAAGTCTTCATGTTAACTGAATGGGCAAAAATTCATTGGGAATGCAAAACACTTCAACACCAAATCAATGCCAATATAGTGTTTGACGTTTTTAATGAGAGCAAGAACTCACCGTTGGATGTGTGAAGCAGAAACTCGCGAGTTTGAAGATGCAGCAGACTGGGATCACGCAACTCTCATCGTTTAAACGATTCATGTCTCAACAATTTCGCCATTCGTGAATTCTCATGCCATTCGGAAGCAATCTTGGCCAGTGTTACAAACAAGTATTCAGATGATTATCAAACACGTATATGTATATAAACCAGCATCATCAATGCTAAATTCACATCAAATACTAAGACCAAAATAAAGTCTTCATGGTAACTGAATGGGCTCTAATACGTTTAGAATGCACTATACTTCAGGATCAAATCGATGCAAATAAACCGTATAACGTTTTAAATGATGTGAGCAAGAACTCACCGTTGAATGTTTCGAAGCTGAAACGAGCGAGTTTGAAGATGCCGCAGACTGGAATGACGCAACTTCTAACGTTTAAACGAGTCCAGTGTAAGCAATATCGCCATTTGTTTATTCTCATGCAATTCGAAAATAATCTTGGTCAGTTGTTACAAAGAGGTATTCTGACAGTTATCAGAGAAATGTATGTATTCCAAACAACACCATGAATGCTAAAATCATATCAAATACTAAGACAAATATAAAGTCTTCATGTTAACTGAATGGGCAATAATACATTAGGAATGCAAAATACTTCAACATCAAATCAATGCCAATATATTGTTTGACGTTTTTGATGATGTAAACAAGAACTCAACGTTGGATGTGTGGAGCAGAAACTCGCTAGTTTGAAGATGCAGCAGACTGGAATTACGCAACTTTTATCGTTTAAACGAGTCATGTCTCAACAATTCCGCCATTCGTGAATTCTCATGCCATTCGGAAGCAATCTTGGCCAGTGTTACAAACAAGTATGCAGATGATTATCAAACACGTATATGTATATAAACCAGCATCATCAATGCTAAAATCATATCAAATACTAAGACAAAAATAAAGTCTTCATGGTAACTGGATGGGCTCTAATACGTTAAGAATGCACTATACTTTAGGATCAGATCGATGCAAATAAACCGCATGACGTTTTAAATGATGTGAGCAAGAACTCACCGTTGAATGTTTTGGAGCTGAAACGAGCGAGTTTGAAGATGCAGCAGACTGGAATGACGCAACTCCTAACGTTTAAACGAGTCATGTCTGAACAATATCGCTTTCGTGAATTTCCATGCAATTCGAACATAATCTTGGTTACTTTTACAAACAAGTAATCTGATGGTTATCAAACAATTTTATGTATTTCAACCAGCACCATGAATGCTAAATTGATATCAAATACTAAGACAAAAATGAAGTCTTAATGGCAAGTGAATGGGCAATAATACATTAGAAATGCACTATACTTTAACATCAAATCAATGCCAATAAACCGATGGACGTTTTTGATAATGTAAGCAAGAACTCACCGTTGAATGTTTCAAGCTGCAACGCGCTAGTTTGAAGATGCAGCAGACTGGAATGACGCAATTCCTAACGTTTAAACGAGTCCGGTGTAAGCGATATCGCCGATCGTGTATTCTCATGCAATTCGAAAATATTCTTGGTCAGTTGTTACAAAGAGGTATTCTGACAGTTATCAGAAAAATGTATGTATTTCAAACAACACCATGAATGCTAAAATCATATCAAATACTAAGACAAATATAAAGTCTTCATGTTAACTGAATGGGCAATAATACATCAGGAATGCAAAATACTTCAACATCAAATCAATGCCAATATATTGTTTGACGTTTTTGATGATGTAAACAAGAACTCAACGTTGGATGTGTGAAGCAGAAACTCGCTTAGGTTTGAGAGGCGCAGACTGGATTACGCAAACTCTTATCGTTTAAACGAGTCATGTCTCAACAATTCCGCCATTCGTGAATTCTCATGCCATTCGGAAGCAATCTTGGCCAGTGTTACAAACAAGTATGCAGCTGATTATCAAACACGTATATGTATATAAACCAGCATCATCAATGCTAAAATCATATCAAATACTAAGACAAAAATAAAGTCTTCATGGTAACTGGATGGGCTCTAATACGTTAAGAATGCACTATACTTTAGGATCAGATCGATGCAAATAAACCGCATGACGTTTTAAATGATGTGAGCAAGAACTCACCGTTGAATGTTTTGGAGCTGAAACGAGCGAGTTTGAAGATGCAGCAGACTGGAATGACGCAACTCCTAACGTTTAAACGAGTCATGTCTGAACAATATCGCTTTCGTGAATTTCCATGCAATTCGAAAATAATCTTGGTTACTTTTAAAAACACGTAATTCTGATGGTTATTTCAAACAATTTTATGTATATAAACCAGCATCATCGATGCTAAAATCATATCAAATACTAAGACAAAAATAAAGTCTTAATGGCAAATGAATGGGCAATGATACATTAGAAATGCACTATACTTTAACATCAAATCAATGCCAATAAACCGATGGACGTTTTTGATAATGTAAGCAAGAACTCACCGTCGAATGTTTCAAGCTGCAACGCGCTAGTTTGAAGATGCAGCAGACTGGAATGACGCAATTCCTAACGTTTAAACGAGTCCAGTGTAAGCGGTATCGCCGATCGTGTATTCTCATGCAATTCGAAAATATTCTTGGTCAGTTGTTACAAAGAGGTATTCTGACAGTTATCAGAGAAATGTATGTATTTCAAACAACACCATGAATGCTAAAATCATATCAAATACTAAGACAAATATAAAGTCTTCATGTTAACTGAATGGGCAATAATACATTAGGAATGCAAAATACTTCAACATCAAATCAATGCCAATATATTGTTTGACGTTTTTGGTGATGTAAACAAGAACTCAACGTTGGATGTGTGGAGCAGAAACTCGCTAGTTTGAAGATGCAGCAGACTGGAATTACGCAACTTTTATCGTTTAAACGAGTCATGTCTCAACAATTCCGCCATTCGTGAATTCTCATGCCATTCGGAAGCAATCTTGGCCAGTGTTACAAACAAGTATTCAGATGATTATCAAACACGTATATGTATATAAACCAGCATCATCAATGCTAAATTCACATCAAATACTAAGACCAAAATAAAGTCTTCATGGTAACTGAATGGGCTCTAATACGTTTAGAATGCACTATACTTCAGGATCAAATCGATGCAAATAAACCGTATAACGTTTTAAATGATGTGAGCAAGAACTCACCGTTGAATGTTTCGAAGCTGAAACGAGCGAGTTTGAAGATGCCGCAGACTGGAATGACGCAACTTCTAACGTTTAAACGAGTCCAGTGTAAGCAATATCGCCATTTGTTTATTCTCATGCAATTCGAAAATAATCTTGGTCAGTTGTTACAAAGAGGTATTCTGACAGTTATCAGAGAAATGTATGTATTCCAAACAACACCATGAATGCTAAAATCATATCAAATACTAAGACAAATATAAAGTCTTCATATTAACTGAATGGGCAATAATACATTAGGAATGCAAAAAGCTTTAACATCAAATCAATGCCAATATATTGTTTGACGTTTTTGATGATGTAAACAAGAACTCAACGTTGGATGTGTGAAGCAGAAACTCGCGAGTTTGAAGATGCAGCAGACTGGAATTACGCAACTCTTATCGTTTAAACGAGTCATGTCTCAACAATTCCGCCATTCGTGAATTCTCATGCCATTCGGAAGCAATCTTGGCCAGTGTTACAAACAAGTATGCAGATGATTATCAAACACGTATATGTATATAAACCAGCATCATCAATGCTAAAATCATATCAAATACTAAGACAAAAATAAAGTCTTCATGGTTACTGGATGGACTCTAATACGTTAAGAATGCACTATACTTTAAGATCAGATCGATGCAAATAAACCGCATGACGTTTTAAATGATGTGAGCAAGAACTCACCATTTAATGTTTTGATGCTGAAACGAGCGAGTTTGAAGATGCAGCAGACTGGAATGACGCAACTCCAAACGTTTAAACGAGTCATGTCTGAACAATATCGCTTTCGTGAATTTCCATGCAATTCGAACATAATCTTGGTTACTTTTACAAACAAGTAATCTGATGGTTATCAAACAATTTCATGTATTTCAACCAGCACCATGAATGCTAAATTGATATCAAATACTAAGACAAAAATGAAGTCTTAATGGCAAGTGAATGGGCAATAATACATTAGAAATGCACTATACTTTAACATCAAATCAATGCCAATAAACCGATGGACGTTTTTGATAATGTAAGCAAGAACTCACCGTTGAATGTTTCAAGCTGCAACGCGCTAGTTTGAAGATGCAGCAGACTGGAATGATGCAACTCCAAACGTTTAAACGAGTCCGGTGTAAGCGATATCGCCATTTGTGTATTCTCATGCAATTCGAAAATAATCTTGGTCAGTTGTTACAAAGAGGTATTCTGACAGTTATCAGAGAAATGTAAGTATTTCAAACAACACCATGAACGCTAAAATCATATCAAATACTAAGACAAATATAAAGTCTTCATGTTAACTGAATGGGCAATAATACATAGGAATGCAAAAAACTTTAACATCAAATCAATGCCAATATAGTGTTTGACGTTTTTGATGATGTAAACAAGAACTCACCGTTGGATGTGTGAAGCAGAAACTCGCGAGTTTGAAGATGCAGCAGACTGAAATTACGCAACTCTTATCGTTTAAACGAGTCATGTCTCAACAATTCCGCCATTCGTGAATTCTCATGCCATTCGAAAGCAATCTTGGCCAGTGTTACAAACAAGTTTGCAGATGATTATCACACACGTATATGTATATAAACCAGCATCATCGATGCTAAAATCATATCAAATACTAAGACAAAAATAAAGTCTCCATGGTAACTGAATATGCTCTAATACGTTAAGAATGCACTATACTTTGGGATCACATCGATGCAAATAAACCGTATGACGTTTTAAATGATGGGAGCAAGAATTGACCGTTGAATTTTTTGAAGCTGAAACGAGCGAGTTTGAAGATGCAGCAGAATGGAATGACGCAACTCCTAACGTTTAAACGAGTCATGTCTGAACACTATCGCTTTCGTGAATTCCCATGCAATTCGAAAATAATCTTGGTTACTTTTACAAACAAGGAATCTGATGATTATCAAACAAGAATATGTATTTCAACCAGCACCATGAATGCTAAATTGATATCAAATACTAAGACAAAAATAAAGTCTTAATGGCAAATGAATGGGCAATAATACATTAGAAATGCACTATACTTTAACATCAAATCAATGCCAATAAACCGATGGACGTTTTTGATAATGTAAGCAAGAACTCACCGTTGAATGTTTCCAGCTGCAACGCGCTAGTTTGAAGATGCAGCAGACTGGAATGACGCAACTCCTAACGTTTAAACGAGTCCGGTGTAGGCGATATCGCCATTCGTGTATTCTCATGCAATTCGAAAATAATCTTGGTCAGTTGTTACAAAGAGGTATTCTGACAGTTATCAGAGAAATGTATGTATTTCAAACAACACCATGAATGCTAAAATCATATCAAATACTAAGACACATATAAAGTCTTCATGTTAACTGAATGGGCAATAATACATTAGGAATGCAAAAAACTTCAACATCAAATCAATGCCAATATAGTGTTTGACGTTTTTGATGATGTGAACAAGAACTCACCGTTGGATGTGTGAAGCAGAAACTCGCGAGTTTGAAGATGCAGCAGACTGGAATTACTCAACTCTTATCGTTTAAACGAGTCATGTCTCAACAATTCCGCCATTCGTGAATTCTCATGCCATTCGGAAGAAATCTTGGCCAGTGTTACAAACAATTATTCAGATGATTATCAAACACGTATATGTATATAAACCAGCATCATCAATGCTAAAATCATATCAAATACTAAGACAAAAATAAAGTCTTCATGGTAACTGAATGGGCTCTAATACGTTAGGAATGCACTATACTTTAGGATCAAATCGATGCAAATAAACCGTATGACGTTTTACATGATGTGAGCAAGAACTCATCGTTGAACGTTTTGAAGCCGAGACGAGCGAGTTTGAAGATGCAGCAGACTGGAATGACGGAACTCCCAACGTTTAAACGAGTCATGTCTGAACAATATCGCTTTCGTGAATTCCCATGCAATTCGAAAATAATCTTGGTTACTTTTACAAACAAGTAATCTGATGAATATTAAACAAGTCTATGTATTTCAACCAGCACCACGGATGCTAAATTGATATCAAATACTAAGGCAAGAATAAAGTCTTAATGGCTAATGAATGGGCAATAATTCATCAGAATTGCACTATACTTCAACATCAAATCAATGCCAATAAACCGATGGACGTTTTTGATAATGTAAGCAAGAACTCACCGTTGAATGTTTCGAGATGCAACGCGCTAGTTTGAAGATGCAGCAGACTGG
>JACCGJ010020190.1:0-54825 GCA_013407085.1 Atriophallophorus winterbourni
AGAGCCCACTCTTGTCAGCACTGGTTGATAAGATTTCAGTTCAGGTGTCGGGCAATTCTCTCACTGTAAGCGCCACACAGCGTGTTAAGGATTTAGGAGTACTGATTAGGACGGACTTCAAATGGGAGGACCAATGCGCCGCTGCAGCTCAACGTGCTCGCAAAGTTCTCTTTCGGCTGAGATCCGTGTTATCCAGCAGAAGACCCGAGGTATTCCTGCCCCTTTACAAGGCATTAGTTAGGTCGCATTTAGAATATTGTTTCCAGGCGTGGTGCCCTTACTACAAGAAGGACATCGTTCGACTCGAAAGCGTACAGCGTCTCGCAACTCGCATGATTGAGGGTCAGCGAGGGAAACCTTACGCTGCACGCCTAAAGTCCCTAGATCTTTTTTTCACTTACGCGCCGTCGTTTGAGAGGTGACTTAATTGAAACCTTTAAGATCTTGAAGGGGTTAAGTGGCGTTAGCATGACCGACTTCTTTGCCTTAAGTCCTGAGCTGGGTACCCGGGGCCATTCACTCAAACTTGCTAAGGAGCGATGTCGGCTAGACTCCAGGAAACACTTTTTCAGCCTCAGGGTGGTAAATTTCTGGAACCGGCTTCCAGAAGAACTTATATCCTGCAGTACCGTGTCGAGTTTTAAGCAGGGGTTGGACCGCAACTGGGGTAAGTTGTTTCCTGAATACTCGCCTTAATTGCTTTACAAGCTTAGGTTTTTCATTTTTTAGCGTTATCCCGTAAATATACTGAGGGCTAGAGTTCTGTGTTTTTTAATTTTTATTATACACAATGTTACTTCAGCTAACCTCTCACCGTGCTGGTGCAGAGAAACTGCTTCTTCTTTTTCCAGCATCGGCTATAACGCGGTGCTACCTAAGTTCAACCCGGATAATCTCTTGGCTTCGCGATCGGCGAAGATTTCAAACAGACAAAAGAATATACGTTTTGGCAGTGGTGGGTGCTTCTCTGCAGCTTTCCACCGAAAGAAATTCTGGACGCTCGATTGGCTTGTTAGCCACATACTGTCCTGTGCAAACTGAACTGAACTGAACTGAACTGAAAGCTGCGGAGAAGCACCCACCACTGCCAAATGGTCAATCCTTTTTCTCCGTGTGGAACCTCTGATGGTCAATAGTCAATAGTCAATAGTCAATAGTATATTGTGGTAAAAAAAGCGACAAGCTTAAAAGAAAACCACAGGATGTTGTACACATGGATTCGAAAGTTCAGGGTTAAAATTAAGGTCCGAATGAAGAAAAAACGTTGATACTGTAAGGGATGGGGATGCGAGCACCACAAAACTTTGGTTGATACTTCCAGTTGAAAGCAGTTTGTGCGCTGAAAATCGGAAAAAAGTGCAGTATCATAGAGTATAGAAAGTTATAGCTTTTCAAACGTTATGAAGCAAATGAAACAAGTGCATATCTAAACGGTCTTTAAAAATAGAAAGGGAAGGGGCAGACACAACAAAAAGTGGTAGATTGTTCCAGGTTTGTGCAACACGAACGGCAAAAAAGTGTTTACGACAGTCCAACCTGCTTTGTTGATGGGCAATTTTTAAATGATGCCCACGCGTACGATTGCCGGTAGCAAGCACAAGCAGTTCTTTACAGGGATGGCATTCTTCAGTGAGTATCCTGTACGCCAGTATCAAGTCGCCACGGATTCGACGGTACTTGGATGAAAATAGGTTTAGTGCAGTGAGACGATCTTCGTAAGTATAACACTCAAGCCCCTTTACCAGTCTCGTGGCATGGCGTTGAGGCCGCTCAAGTACAAGTTCGTCACGCTTCAGCCACGGATGCCAGACGGAAACCGCATACTCCAAATGAGGGCGAACGTACGAATTTAGGAGGGCTGGAAAGAAGCGTATGTCAAACCGACCGAGAGCTCGCTTCAGTAGACCAACGTTTCGATTCGCCACACGTGATGCCTTGATACATTGAGCCGAACATCCGAGGTCGTTCTGAACTAACACACCAAGGTCTCTCTCTTGTCGACTAGCGAGGAGCTGGACATCACCCAGGGTATAAATGGGGTTACCCTCTTTTCGGATGCGAAGTACATGACATTTTTCAGCATTGAACGGTAAATGGTTCGCTACCGACCAGGCGTGAAGGGAATTTAAATCAGACTGCAACTCGCTAATAGCGTTTGGGCAAGAAAGCTCGCGCCATATTTTGATGTCATCAGCAAACATTAGAAATGGGGATGTCACTTGTTTGCCGATGTCATTGACGAATAAAAGAAAAAGTCTTGGTCCAAGAACCGATCCTTGGGGTACTCCACATTCAGTAGGGAAGGTCTCGGAAAGCGTCTCACGCACCCGCACACGAAGAGTCCTGGAGGACAGAAATGCAGCTATCCATGTCAAGAGTGGAGGGCCAATTCCAAGAGTACGTAGCTTATGAATAAGTACCGCGTGGTGAACTCTGTCAAAAGCCTTAGAAAAATCAAGGTAGATAACGTCCACTCCGTATCCATGGTTGACTGATCTGGTCCAACTGTCTCTAGCTAGGAGTAAATTTGAAGTGCATGAATGACCACGGCGAAATCCATGCTGCTCACTAGTGATCAGACCCGAGAATTCGAATGCGCTCATTATATCTTCTGCAATGATCGACTCCATAATTTTGGACAGCACCGGAGTTAATGTAACTGGCCGATAATTCCCTGCGTCACTGCGGTTACCTCCTTTGAATATTGGAGTTATTATTCCTTCCTTCCAACCGTCTGGCACTGCAACCGTGTCTAATAAGCGCTGAAAATACAACGCAAGAAGGTTCAGAAATGGCATCAGCGACTGCTTGTACCGCCTTTGGCGTGATTTGATCGATTCCTGCAGAAGAATTTGCACGAAGCAGCAATATCTGCTTTCTTACTCGGGTAGCAGTAAATGTAACCGATGAAATATGGAAGGGAAGATCAGGCTGCAAAAATAGCGGTAACTCTTTTGCCGAATTGCGGAAGATTGGCATGAAATGCGCTCTCAAGGCATTTGCGGCCTCCTTCATACTTGTGGTCGGACCTCCATCAGTTTGTAGTGGCGGGATACCAGAGCGAACCTGTTGCTGCTCGTTGACATACTTATATAGTGACTTTGGGTTACACGCAAACCGGTTTGCAAGGAAAGTCTGGTGGTGCAGCTTGTCTTGGCGTACCAGTGTAGTACAATAATTACGAAAATGTCGGTAGCACTCCCAATCGGATAGCAATTGACTCACTTTGAAGCGATTCCATGCAGCGTTTCTATAACACATCCATTTGCGTGTTCTACTGCGTACGAAAGAATTGTGAGGTTTCGATTTTAAGGGAATTGTCTTAGCCACAGAAGAATGGCTCAGAAGCAAGTGCCATCTTGTTACAAATTCAGTCCAAGTCGCTGTAGGAGTGTCATTAAGCAAAAAATCAAAAGTGTTAGCTGACATGATGTGTCGAAAAGTATTATAATTTGTTACAGTCTTGATTTTAGCAGACGTTTGAACTGGATAGCTCGCATAACAAGTGTAACAGAACGTTAGGACTACATGATCACTTTTCCCAAGCGGTGGTTCAATGTGTGTTTCTTCAATCATCAGCTCTTCATTGGTTAGCAGCAAATCCAGGAGAGAAGGTACATCTCCTCCACGGAATCTTGTAGGTTCGCGCACATGGTTATATAGCGGGTGGGTTGATATAAGTCCATCAAGTTCCGTTGCAAAGAAATCACTTGCATGTATTGTTGATAAACTAGGCGAATTAAAGTCTCCCATCAGTAATACATGACTGTATTTTAAAGATAAAGCATGTCGCATGGACTCAATAAGTTTCCTATCAGCATCAGGATCGTTTTGCGGAGGGCGGTAAACGACACCCAGGAGAACATAATCCTGCTTTTTGAGATGAATACGACACCAAAGTGAGTCTACAAGAGGTAAGCAGTGAGGAGATAGAGGTTCACAAATAAATGAGGATGCAAAATATAAGAGAACCCCGCCGCCTTTGGTTGGACGATCGTTACGAATGACTGACATTCCAGTGAGTGAAATTTCCGCGTCTGTTACAGAATCCGACAACCAAGTCTCCGTAATAGCAATGAGATCAAAGGGGTGAGAAGCATGCCGAGTACGCAATTCTGGGAGTTTGCTGATGAGACCTTGAGCGTTTGTGTATAAACAATTCAGACTTTCTCTTGAAAGACAGGGATCCGCATCGTGGGAAATTATTGTGCCGACTCTGAAGTAGTCGGCTGTTGGAGGTTTTTTGAGAATGGTGCAGATACGTCAGGAGAGGGGGGTACCGCTGTGTTTAGAGGATACTTGGGTTTTGGCTTGTCAGCAGCCGCTCGCAAGCGAATTTCAGCGGGGGCTAGGTGTTTAAATTGGTACCAAGCCTGTAGAGCAGTGTGAACCATATCTTCAGAATGAAAAGTAATTTTCAATATCCTTGGACCCTGGCCCTTGTAACTGAGCGAATTCGGTAAGCGTTTGACGGCAGTAGTAAGAGTACCGGAAATTCTGCTTTGCGACTGAATAAAACGCCACTGATCACAGTCGTGGGTCGCAGATTTAGCGGCATCGTCATCGACGAGTTCCGGAACGCCATAGAGAAAGATACTTTTTTGTCACTGGCTTCTTTCCAATCATACGACGGCTGCTTTTTCAGTCGACGTTCACTCCAGGGAATGTCCGGATGTATACGAATTGCAGTTGACCCCCGGTTCAAGGTGTGAGCGGCAAGCAAGACATTTTCGATCTTCCATTGCGTTGAGCGTTACTCTTAGCAGTCTCGGTTCGCCAAAATGAGGTGAGTTTGGGTGACGTGACAAACGTACTAAACTCACTGGATCAGCAGACACGTGAAGGGTATCGCATAATGCACGCCATTGCTGTGTGTCAGCTTGCTGACGAGTTTTAAAGCAGGGAGACGTAGTTTCCGGCACATTAGAGCATATTATTGTCAATGAATCAGACTGACAAGGGAAATTCTTAGAAGCAACTGGCTTCCTAGTTGATGGCATCACTTTAGTGAATTCCTCTGTAGAAAGAGGAACATCACTTTTGGGTGCTGGTGAGTTTCCCGCGACTAACGACGCGAATGTGGGAACGGGATGAGGTGCGATTTTTTCAATCTGCAACGGTTGAGAATTTGAAGAAACATTTATTCCCTCTAATTGGCTCAGTCGCTTTTCAAGGAATGCTATTTTTTTCGATTGTTGAGCTAACAGTTTATGCAGAAAACGGACAATGGGGTTGTCTGTACAGGCTTTGCAAAACCAGAGCATAGTTGAATTTTTTTGGTGGCAATAAAATCAGCAGGCGTCAAACCTGAGCAACCAGAATGAAACCAGGAACAACAAATGCTGCATTCTATTCCTTCTAAAACCGAAGTTGAACATCCGGTTTCACCGCAAACGGCAAGTCCCGGTGAGCTTTTGGATTCTTGAGATTTCTTACGAGTAATTGGTTGATTTGATGTAGTTGAAGAGTTACGACGAACAGTTTTTGAGCCACGGAGAACCATTGTCAGTAATGTAATGTTGAAAACTTAAATCAAAAAATGTTATAAAAATGACGAAGCAAAATTCCACGTTGACCTTCGTAGGACTAGGAGAATGTAGTTGGGGAGCACCGCGCTATAATCTATGCACTGCCAAAAGGTAATTTTCTTTCTTCTCTGTTTGCAATTTCTGATGATCGCGGTGCCAGGCGCTGTAGTAGTAGGATAGTAGTAGGACAGCAACGCGCAATAATCGATGCTGGAAAAAAGAAAGACTTTGTAATAATGCACTATATCTTTCACTACTCCATAGCGTTTTTTCGTCCTGTAGTGGATAGTGAATAATTGATTCTGAGTCTGCGTGGGTTCAAGTTATATCCACATACAATTTTGACACCACGACAACAACAGAAGAATGAAGACCGCGCGTGGACAAAGAGCATATTGTAATTAATAAGTGAGTTGATTATGTACAAATGGTATTCAACAGATGAACGTCGTTCACTGAGTTGACGAACAGAAAATCGATTAAATGTGAGTGATAACGATAAATCAATATCCGATGCTGGTTCTACGTAAGCGACTTTTAAACAATCGATTCTGACGGTTTATTTTGATCCACTGCTGTCAATATCGAAATACTTGGGATACCTGCTGAGCACCTTGTACGGACCAGTATATGGTGGTTGAAGTGGTCGACGTAGATGATCAGCACACACAAACACAAAGCCAAAGGTAGACAAGTCAGCTGGGATGTAGAACTGTCGAGCGTGTTGGCGAGGTGGGATAGCTCGTAATGAATTCATGAAGCTGCCAAGGCGACCGACGTATTGTGGATCTGTAAGATCTAAAGGTGAATCGGAAGATGTCAGAAATTCGTCAGGTAGGTTGAGTGTACTCCCGTTCAGTTCTGCAGCTGGGCAACCCAGGTCTTCTTCCAAGGTGGTACGAATACCAAGAAGCACCAAGGGCAATGACTCGGACCAACGTTCTGAATACCCATGACTCATGATTGCGGCTTTGAGTTGCCGGTGAAATCTTTCGATTAAGCCATTTGAAAAAGGATGGTAGGCTGTAGTCTCTATGTGCTTCGTACCGAGTGTTCTATTCAATTACCGAAAAAGCGTTGTGTGAAATTGGGAACCTCTGTCAGTGGTAATAGTGTTCGGTACACAAACTTTGCTGATCCAATTTTGAACGAAATCTTTCGCAACCGTTTCTGCACTGATATCTGGGATAGCTACAGCCAAGGAGCAACGTGTAAAACGGAGACGCAGGTCAATATATAGGAGCAACATTTAGATACCGCCAATCGACAAACGAGATCCAAGTGAACGTGCTGAAAGCGCGCAATAACTGTTGGAAATATACCAAGAGAACTGAAGGTGTGACGTTGGACTTTGAACTATTGACATCGGAGGCAACTTGTGGTCCGGAGTTGAATGTCTTTATGCATGTCAGAACGAAGATAACGAGAGCTAATCATGATTCGAGTATCTTTTACTCAGGGATGTGATAAACCATGTAAATGTTCGAATAATGCACGTCTCAAAATTTGAGAGTAGATTTCTCTTTGACCGTTTTGCTAAACTGTCGAAATTCTTCAGACGCAATGTGTTAACTATCCTGTGGTTACGTTTGTAACGTTTTTCCCACAATGCATCATTGACTAAAGAAAAGATTGAATTCAAGGTCAATGTGGATGTTTAGTTCAAAGTCAAGTGACAGAAAATATAGTTCATCACCTGGAATCACAAAATATGCTATCTGTAGCACAGCATGGTTTTCGTAAATCTCGCTCATGCTTGACAAACCTGTTGACGGTTTTAAATGACTGGACCCAAGCGGTTGACGGAGGAGCTAGCATCCACGCTTGTTATCTGGACATGTCTAAAGCTTTCGATCGAGTTGATCACTTTCGACTATTACAAAAGCTGAAGCAGATGGGTATCAGCGGACAGCTACTCATATGGCTTGAAAGTTACCCCAGTGGGCGTAAGGCGATCGTTCGAATCAACGGGGTACTATCACAGGCTATTGATGCCTCCAGTGGCGTACCGCAAGGTTCAGTCCTCGGGCCAGTACTTTTCTTGGCTTACATCAACGACTTACCGGAGACGCTCGCATGCAAGGTGATTCTTTTCGCTGATGACATTAAACTTTGGACCCGGATACAAACCATTGCGGACTGTGTACAGCTGCAACGTGATCTAGATGCTCTACACGAATGGTCGGTACGGAATAATTTGCCATTCAATATCCAAAAATGCAAGGTGCTACAAATTGGTAAGCCATTCCAGTACCAGTATCACTTTGGGCAGACTTTTTTGAGCTGGATAGAATCGGAAAGGGATCTTGGAGTCTGGGTATGCGGCAGTCTGAAGAACAGCCTGCATTGTGAGATTATCTACAAGCGTGCTTTGAAGCTTCTAGGTATGCTGCGACGGATCTTCAAAACCTTCTCGCCTGGAACTTTGCCCACCATCATGAACGCCTATATAATTCCAACCATGGAACATGCATCACAAGCTTGGACTCCGTGGTTAAAAAAAGGATATAATATTGCTTGACAAAATATACCATCGCGCAACCAAACTCGTAAGAGGTTTCCGTAAACTAGCGTACGAGGAACGATTGAAAAAACTGAGGCTCCCCACTCCCCTCCAAAGAAGCCTACGAAGCGATGTGATACTGACATATAAAATATTGAATACCCCACATCATCCCTTAAAACATTTATTCGAATACCGTGATTCACGTCATACACGCAGCCACTCAGCGACACTGCAAATTCCCCACTCCCGTATCCGCTGTCGCCGATATTTTTATTGGTGTACGTGTGTCTGTTGGTCTTTAGGTGAATTTCCCTACCCCAAACATCTGATTAATCTCTCCCAGCATCCCGGAACGACTTTATTCAAATTTGTGATTACTTATTTGTAGCCATAACGATATTGGAACGACACCTGCGTATTGACTCATGGGTACCTATAAACCACTTGACTAAACTTTACATTACATGTTTATTTTATACCTATTTCCTGAATGTATATTTACTATGATATGGTAATTGTGAAGCTATGTGCTTTTTGTGACCATAAATTCTTGAATCTTGAATCTTGAATCTTGAAGTTACACAGGTCTGAAGGTGGCTAAAAGACAATCACGCGTTCATATTTCCTCCGACGGTATGCGGTTGTGCACCCGGCACTCCGATATTGAGTATATTGTTCGTACGTGTTACAAGTTGTTGTTTCCGGTTACGTGGAAAGTAAGGTAGGGTTTCTCTTCACCAACACGATGAGTGGTCATCTAATCAGGAAACAATGCAATAATAAGCGCAAACAATGTATGATGTACGAAATCACTAGCCTAATCGAGGCAAAGTATAGCAGAGTCATAGACTGCACGTGGGGTAAGATGCTGTCAGGTTGTCCAGACCTAGACAGATATGAGATGTAAATTGAAATTTGTGTTTCTTGTTTTTTTAATAAATGAATAAATTTTATACTTGGAAATCCAAAGCATATTGATCACGATCAATGATTTCAAAATGGTTCGTATAATCAGATTGTAGTATGTGTAAGAGACATGTTAAGTGTTATGTAGCTTTGAAATTCTTCTTTTTCCTTTCTAGTTTCGACTTTTATACAACACTGATTTTAGTGACTTGAATTTGGGTTTTGTTTGTTTTTTCCTCAGAATTTAGAACTTAAACCTTGCTTTTTGTAATTGTCTTATTGGAAATCTTCTGTTCACATATCTGGTGGAGCTTTTGTTTTAATTCATTGTATATGTCATTGTCGGTCATTGTTGTTGAATTTGGTTGCCATTTTGGGCACTTGTAATTGGCTTGTATTTTGACACCACTTTTGGGAGTCTTGTCTTTGATAGACATTTCGGACGGCAATTTTAGTAACTCCATTCATTCTATTTATATCTAATGTCGTCATTGACCTTGGTTGCATTTGATATAATCGATTCTGGATTATTTTGGCTCCACTGTTTGCTGTAGGTTCCTATACAGTTGAGGATTGTATAATTATTGTTGTTGTAATTGTTGCTAATTACAGTACCGTATAACATCCGAATTGTGGTTTTGAACTTGTCGAACTGAGGAACGGGTGGAATACGCGTTACTCACGTCACGGACGTTACAGTATGTACATTTAAAAAATTTCAAGGTCATTTATGCGACGGAATTTTACCTTTAATAAATATAAAGGTAACCGTATATACAAGTTGCTTTTAGATAATCGGTGATTGTGGAAATATTGTAGGCCATTAGGCGTCTAATTCACTCTTGAAGCTTAACACGTTGGGGAGGTTTACAAAACCATATGGGAGCTTATTCCAGGAGTTGACAACACGGTTGTTGAAAAAGTGCCCACGTACCAGCAACCTGGGTCTACTCCTATGATGTTTCATAGAATTACCTCTCGTAGATGTTCAGGGGCAATTTTAAGTAATCCAGTAATATTGTCACCCGTGAGACCCTTTAGAATCTTAAAGGCGTCTATTGGGTTGCCTTCCAACCGCCGTCTCTTTATTAAGAATTGATCGAGGTCATCGAGTCTTTCCTCCTAGGTTTTACCTGTCTGATCCTCCAACCTCCTACTCGCAAGGCGCTCGACCATTTCAAGACATGCGTTATTTTTTTCCAAATACGATGCCCAGGATTGAACACATTATTTCAAGTGAGGCCGCACGACATCCTTGTATAGGCGGATGAAGATAGAAGATTTTCGGCATGATAACGCTGAGCAAAGCCTGAACAATTCTCTGCAAGCCTTGATTGCTGCTTCGTTAAATTCAGTAGACCGCTTTAAATCTCCTGTAATAATAATACCAATATCCTCCACTGTATGCGCAGCAGCTATTCTCATAGTTCCTTCGCCGACTTCTAGTTGTGTTGTCATCAAATCATTAGTCAGAAAGCAGCTCTTCCTCAAGTTTAGTGCCAAGTCCCATGTCTTTGTCCACTAAAATAATTTTTCTAAATCAGAGATAAGCGTATCTCTAGCGTCGGTTCCTAGTATCTTAACATCATCAGCAAACATGAATCAACGTAAACTCAAGTAGGCTGCCAGGTCTTTTACAGAAATAAGAAAAGTAATTGATTGAGCACTGGAGCTTGAGGTACTCCACTGAGTATCACTGATTCCTCCGAGCACATCTCTGAAATTCAGCAATAGTTAGTTGTTATATATTACCAGTGTAGAACCCAAGTAATAATTACCAAAATGCTTAACACTGAAAAACCTTTATGCTATTAGTCACAATTGACTAACTAAACCCAACACTGCGCGTAGCAAAAACAAAGGCAGACCCTTCAATCAAAGAGTTTTACCCTTTCTGACCATAAGGTCATTAGGCTGCAGCTCGTCTGTATTTATACACTGTTTCTAGCGAGAGACAATATGGCCTACAAAAGAACCAATGATAATCGAGAATCATAAATTCAAAGGGTTTTAAAGGTAGTAATGAGCTTTTCAGGAAAATAATAATATTTCCTCAACACCTCCCCTTTTGAGATTCTCAATACAGGGACTTGCCTGGATTGACCTTCAGTGATAGATTCATTTGGTGCTGGAAGGTTGAATGTTTCATACAGTATGTCCTGTGGTATCAGGATCTCGACGAGCGTATTGGATGTGGCGGATCTCTGGCGTAACTGATTTTTGTGTCGTGTCATGTCACTTTTTCCATCTTCGACGTTGAACATTGCCTGCCTCTGCAACGGATGATGTTAGCATCGATCCACGGTGGACATGATGTTCTGTAGTCTTGTACGTGGACGGCATTTCCTGGTTCAAAGCAAGACTGCTGATTCTAATTAGGCGTCAGTTTGGTTGACTTGGGCATTATAGCATTGTTCCCAGTACGCAGCATCCTGCCCATGAGTGCTTCGGTGGGGATTTGTGGCTGGGCAACGCATCGATCGGGGTAGTTCTGTAAACCAGAGAAAACGTTGCAGACGATCGACGGTTCTCCCCTCCCCACGTTATCGTAGCAGAGCACGCTTCAATGTGTCGACGAAGCGTTCGGTCTGGCCATTTGACTAAAGATCTGCAGATATGCTTTAGCTATTTCGAGCTTTTCGAAGTACGAACCACCATTGAACATTGTGAACATATCATCTGCGACAGGTAATGGATAGTGGGGAGTTTCCAAAATGGCATTCAAACCAGTTGAAAAATCGGCGCAGATTCTGATGGATCCAATCGTCTTTTTAACGACAACGATGGGTGCTGCCCAGGCAAAGTATGTTACTGGAACCAGAACACCTTGATATTGTAGCCTTTGAAGTTCAGCTTCGTCTATTGGTAGGAATTCGTACGGCACAGGTCGTTTCGGAAGGAATTCAGGTTTGCGTTTTTTGAGATGGAGATTCATTTGCGCCCTAATACATGTTCCAAGAGCACGACGGGTGCGCTCCTTAATGCTGAAGTACAATTTTCCTGAGATAGCGTCATCGTCACACTACTGTCATTTACTGAGTTTAGCCTCGGGAGCGAATACGGTGAGCTATGATTTACACATAACTCGTCTTTCTAGCTCTAATTGGGATAGAAGATTTCTTGTGGGGCGGGATGTCAGGTTGCACCACTCACTTACCCTTAACGAGGCGAGGTTTCACAGCTTTTGATAGAAATTTGTCGGCATCGCACTGCTTTTCGACCGCAGGGATCTGGTAGATGCTTCGTTCTGACCACCTCTCTATTTGCCGACCCGGTGAACTCGCTTCATCGGAGAAGTAGGGCGTATACCTGAAGCACGGAGTAGGTCGATGGCCTTTTTGTGGTCAAATTCCTTGCGAGCATTTAAGTCTCAAATGAAAGGCTCGATCTGCCTCAAGATTAAGACATTTCTTGACCGAGTTGAGCTACCTTGGTTTCTGGCTTGCAGCTCATCAACTCATTTTGGAAGTTGTGGACTTCCTGGGAAAGTCCGCAAACATCTTTTGTTGGGCTAGTATGACCTCCACCATTTGCCCTAATTTGCTTCCAGGAGTCCTTAGGAGGACAGGAGGACGGCGATGGTTTCGCCTTCTGTGGTCTCAAATAGCGTTATGCTGGCTGGATGTAGACGAGGCCACAGACCTAGCTAATTCAGAAAGGGTTTCGAGCATCGGAGATGGATGTAGAAGTGAACGCTTACGTTCCGCAATACGCTTTCTCTCCTCAACCAAAGTTGCTAAGGACTTCTTGCAGTAAGCGCATAGCCATGTAAACCATTAATGAGCTAGATAAACGATAAAGTCAGTAGGTGTCCGTCCAGATCATTTGTGAAATGTCAAACGCAGGCACAAGTCGAACTCTATACCTTTAGAAACCTTTTGATCGCAGCTCGAGTAAAGACAAACAGAAGAATTTTGAATCACGTTGTACATATGATCGATGAACTCAAAAAAGAATGAATTTCGAAAATTTGAGCAGCGTGTCTATATCAAAGTATTTTGATGTGAGCGTTTCAAGAGTGGTGGTAGTGGTAGTGCATCTCTGTAGCTTACCATTCGAAGCAAATAAGTATGCTTGATTAACTTGTTGGCCATGTAGCAACTTGTAATTTCACTTTCTTTCCAATTGTATTTCCGTTTCCATCGATGCATGCTTTAATCAGCAATTTGTACATACTTATCTTTGTATCATTTTCATCCATTAACTTAGAAATTATCGTTCTGTTCCGATAATCGATATTGTCATATCGATCCATCGAGTTCTTCTTGTCCTATTCACACATAGACTATTGATCTTCTGTTTCGTTAAATGAGATGTCGTTACTCATCCTTTGTATCGCATTCTGTAAATAATCATTAATTAACAATATACTTTCGTCCGTGCGCGTTCGTCTTCTGCTTGTTTCGCTGGTGCTGTAATGCTGCGTGTTTGTGAATCACGACGATTAACAGCAAAATTGACGTGTCGCCGCATCTTTCAGCTTCGCCAATTATAATTGCCGATCAACGCGACGCACCAGAGTCTGGAGCTGGAATATTTTTGTGTGTGGATATTTGCATTGGACATTGAATTTTCACTCTCCGTGAGTTCGTTCCTTTGTCCACTTTTACTATAACATTTTCCTGTTATATTTTTGCACTTATCCACTACGTAATTGTTGAGACCGTCCACTACATAATTGGTTAGCCCGACGACTACATAATTGGTGAGCCCGACCACTACATAATTGGTGAGTTCGCCCAGTTATTTTTTCAAATTTGCCACAATGTCTTTTGAACATACCGAATCGCAAGTGAACGTTATCGGCTGTATCACGCCAGCATTTGACCCTGCAAGCCCGCATGTCTGGTTCATTCAAATAGAGGGTATGTTTCGTTTCAGACGAATCACGAAACAAGAGGTCATGTTTTCTTTCGTACAATCACAGTTACCGTCCTACATAGCGAAAGAAGTATTAGACGTTCTTGACCCCATGCCCTCCATTTCGCCTTACGACACACTGAAGGCTGCCGTACTAAAGCGTACTATGGCTTTTGACGAAGCCGGGATAAAGCAACTGCTGGCTGGTGTAGAACTCGGCGACAGAACCACTTCACAGCTGTTACGTCACATGCGTTCCCTTGTGGGCAACACAAAGTTAGACGATTCCGTCCTACAGCAACTTTGGCTGAATTGCCTGCCATCCAGCACCACCGCCATCCTTGCCGTGTCCTTCGACAAAGTCTGCCTTGTCACATCGGCAGAACTCGCAGACAAAATCCACGAACGCTCCGACAGAACCAGCGTTAATCAAGTATCAGAAGGTGGTAACCTCTCAAAGCTTGAAGCCACTGTGGCCATGCTGACTGAGGAACTTGCATCCTTACAGCTTATCATCTCCAACATGGAACGGCTCAAAACGTCTAGATTTAGACCCCGGAGTTCATCTGGAAATAGAAGCCATTCTCGCATTCGCGATACTAACTAGTTCTGATATTACTATCGTCGGTTCGGAAACGCTGCGCGCAATTGTCGCTCTAGTTGTAAACATCCGAACGCTGACAGCCACGGTGTCAAAAAACCACGTAGCCAGTCAGTTATTGCGACGAGCTCTCCTGGCAAACCCGCTAGTCCCCTCTTGTACGTCTACGATGCATCGACTAAGCTCAACTTTCTCGTAGACATCGGCGAAGAGGTAAGCGTTATACCGCGCAGTTACCAAAAACGCGACCTCCGTCCTTCAAGCATCACATTGCAGGCGGCAAAAGATTCGAAAATCTCGACCTACGGTGATAAACTTTTGAAACTCGACCTCGGACTGAGACGTACCTTCGCTTTCGTCTTCTTGATAGCCGATGTTCAGAAACCTATCATCGGTATCGATTTCCTGGCGAAATATGGTCTCGTAGTCGATCTCCAACACCGACGACTACACGACAATACCACGTAACTCAAAGTGCCCGAAAGAATTTGTTCCATCACCTCACGTGGTCTGCGAATTTTTGTCCCGAATAATGATACTCCCAGCGATACTTTGCGCGAATTCCCGAACATAACATGCCTTGCATCATACACAGAGCGACCCACCCACGATGTTCGTCATCACATCGTCACTAAAGGGCCTCCAAATTTTGCTAAAGCTCGCAGGTTACCGCCTAAAAAGCTGATAGCAGAAAAAAGAGAATTTGGCATCACACTGAGACAGACTGGCAAAAGGGTACTTGACACTCACACTACCGGCGAAGCTAAACCAGCATCTGACTGCTCGAGACTGAAACAATACATCCAGTCTAACAAACCCGTACACACACACGTGGCTAACCGCCCATCTTTTATCCACGACGACCTTGAAACTTGCCCCCATGTCTTCGTACGAGTTGATGCTCTCAGAAAACCTTTACAAACTCCGTACGAAGGGCCATTTAAAGCAATGGGACGTAAAGAGAAATATGTCGTTCTGCTACGCAACGGTATCAAAGACAAAGTTAGCATCGACCGCTTACAACCTGCATACATCGAAGAAAAACCATCACAAGTAGCTACTCCTTCGACCCCACCTACTCAACCTATGACGACCAGTGACGTTACATCCAATCGACCCTCACACATCCTGTCTACTCCTTCATCTCGTCAAACACGTATCGGCCGTGGAGTGAGGTTCTCGGCAAGACTGGTTGATTATATAACAAAAACGGTGTATCGAGCGTTCATCCGTCGACTCACGCTCTAGGGGAGAGTTCTGTAAAAACTTGATTATTTCACTTTCTTTCCAATTGTATTTTCGTTTCCATCGATGCATGTTTTAATCAGCGATTTGTACATACTTATCTTTGTATCATTTTCATCCATTAACTTAGAAATTACAGTTTACTTCCGATAATCGATATTGTCATATCGATCTATCGAGTTCTTCTTGTCCTATTCACACATAGACTATTGATCTTATGTTTCGTTAAATGAATTGTCGTTACTCATCCTTTGTATCACATTCTGTAAATAATCATTAATTAACAATATACTTTCGTCCGTGCGCGTTCGTCTTCTGCTTGTTTCGCTGGTGCTGTATTGCTGCGTGTTTGTGAATCACGACGATTAACAGCAAAATTGACGTGTCGCCGCATCTTTCAGCTTCGCCAATTATAATTGCCGATCAACGCGACGCACCAGAGTCTGGAGCTGGAATATTTTTGTGTGTTGATATTTGCATTGGACATTGAATTTTCACTCTCCGTGAGTTCGTTCCTTTGTCCACTTTTACTATATATTATGAACTAAATTTTATCGACTCTTGAAGCGCGCGTTTTAAACGCCTAAAAATTGAATTTTAGTTGGACAAATGAGCACACACAATGATCGGTCACTGGCTTTTACACATCAGTTTACTCATCTCAATTGCTTTCGCTGCCGATCCTGACCAATGCATCGGTTTGTCAATTTTAAGCAGTATATATCTGTGTAATCATATTTTGAAAATTTATTAAGTTTTATCAACCTCCAACTTATATTCCTAAGCTTGATATCATTTTATTGGGATAATAGGTTTTTGTTAATATTTCATGATGAAAACCTCGATATTATGTCTATGTGTTGACATTTTATTCGAAAATGCCGTCTACGATACATATTGTAAAGATCAAAATAAAAATTAACATAATTTTCAGTTTCTAAGAAAGATATTATTGTGCAGTTAGTTCAAATTGCGTCAATGCTATTCACAGATGACAATGCTGATGCTTCACTTCCCTTTGCCTTTATTTTGTGTGAGTAATATTAGTACAATATAAATTGTTTAATTGTCAATTGTCAAAAGTTTTATTATGGTAATAAAAGCTGATGACTTGTAAGAAACCACTTGGTCGTGTGTACAGGGGGTCGCACAAAGCGTGGTAAAAAGCATACATGATGAAATAAAAAGGGAGGCAAATAGGCCTTATAGCAGGCCATGTTCGGGTATAGCATACACCTTGATTGTACATTTGTGGCTTTTTATAGGGATAAGTGTCAGCCCGAGACACATTCCCACCACGTCCCAAAGTGTATGACGGACTTGCGGACGGTTGATTTGGCATGAGTATCGTTGATCCTTGTAGGCTAGGGAGAAAATACTGGAAAAAGTGTTAGTCGGTGATGGCTATGAGTGTTATGTAAGTATAATGGGGTGGATTGGAATGGCGAAAGATAAACGAAAGTCACTGGAAATCCGATTGCCATAGGTGTTTGTCTAGGCATTGTTTAAACGAAATCAGTGACTCTGCACCTACCACCTCCGGTGGGAGAGCGCTCCAGACACGGCATATGCAACAGTTCAATCGGATGTTCTGATTAGCAATCTTGAGATTGTGCCCACAGTGGTTGTGTCGATTAAATGGAGGCATCAGGGACTTCCAAGGGTGCTGATTCTCTGTGAGAATGCGAAAGGTTTAAAGCTAATTTCCGCGGAGGAGATCGCTCTATTGCAGTAACAATAACCATGTTCTAATTGATGTTATTCTGTTTTTGTCCGACATCGATAAGCTGTTAGATTCCAGATAGAAAGAGTATTGAACAATGTAATGTGTCGCTCACTGATCATTTATGAGCACCTCAAGAGCTTAACCAACAAACGCTACGTGATTTTGTGTTTGAACATCGTGGTTTGTTTACAGACCCTATCAAACGGCGTTTTTGAAGTTTAACTTCGATTCATGTATAAATTTGAGTATATTATTTCGAGGCGTGTGTTATTGGAGCATATCAAGCTGTCCAAACAACGGTGAGCACCACAACATATTAGGGAACTTTGTTGTTTATGTTTTTATTGTTCATATTGAATATTCTAATAAGCTGCAGAAAGGTATTGTAGTTTTTGGTATGAATTACCAATTATTTGTCATAGAAAACTGTTCAGGACGTTGCATAAATCCAGTTTTTGTCACTCTCTCTTATCCGCCATCGAAATTTATTTTATACGGTCAGATTCCAACAAACAACGGATTTATTTATCGTCTACAACAAAGCAATTGATGGTTGTGGTTAGAACACTTACCTTCAGACTGCATTTTTCGTGCGAAATCCTGCATGATTGAGCTTTAATATAATTGCCTTTTCTGCAGCTCGTTTGCAACTTAACTATTACTCCAGAATAGTTGTTTTTTGTTCACATTTCATTGATTGATTACTCCGGTCTCTTTGTTCTCATTTTTATTTCAGGTTATCTTCCTGGTGTTTTATTTAGCGATTATTTGTTTCTCATTGCTTAGGCACAGTATTTTAGGTAACCTCTTCCGTGCTTACAACGGGAAAGTGTATCAATATCGAACCAAATTAGCCGTGGTCTCTGCAAATTTGTTGAATCAAGAAGTGAAACATGGTTTAAAAATTAAACTATATCGTTATGACTTGAAACAAGCTTGACATTATAATCTGTCAGATCCTTCAGATAAAACATATCAATTTAAAGATCCCTTATGGCTGTTAATTTAAAGCTCTCGTTTTTACGCAAAACGCCACATTAATTTTAGCTAACATCCGATTGCCAAATGGACTATTGCTTGTCACTTGTAAACCAATATGATAAAATTATCGAAAGGTTCATATTGTCGTTAACAGTACAAGTTTAAATGATGATGATAAAAACCACACCCGCGGGATGTAATTTTGTCAATTTCATACTAAAAGCCGTTTCACAAATTGACGATTAACTTTTCACACGAATCAGTGAATTCATTCTACATATTTTTTTATTACAAATGGTTTCAGGCACTCGATCTAAAATATGCATATTGTCACGTAACTATCCGTGACGAAGAATAATTGTACATAGTTTCGATGCATAGAATAATGTCTACCAGTTTTGTGGTATTCAAATAGGGTGACTAATGAAGTTTTCCTTTTATATTATGGTAAATTATATCATTTACAACACATTATTGACTTACATAATTTTTGGTTTTATGATGTCAATGTTTTTCGTCGTGACCAGAAACAAGGCAATGAAGATTACTCCAGGATTTCAAAAGTCGCTATAAAACACTGTATTACATTTAATCACGCTAGATCTATTTGAGCAAACAGGTCTCCCTCACAATTTTTAAATCAAATCCTTAACGTTTATCTACGTGACTACAACTTTCATATCCCTTTGGCAGAACTTCAAAAAATAGGTGTGATTGACGTGATGGCTTACTACTTGTATTGGAGTTTAGGGTATCGCAATAAAATATTCCTATTTTAAATCACTTTGACTTTCCGCTTTTTTTCAGGGGCAAAAACTCTAAACACATTTAACTTGGAGATTTTGTAATGCTGCTTTTTTTCAAAAATCGGCTAAACCAAATCAGCTGGTTGTGCAGATGGATGCTTCTAGTGGCGTTATAGCGAAAATGTTATCGAAAAGTTTAACTTGGCTTTTGTTTTTTTTACAGGGATATTGCTGGCTGATGAGAGAATCACTCATAAGTCAAGAAAAATGCTTACGCTATCGTTAGGCCTTTCCGCAAGTTAACGGCGTACACTAAATCTCATCAAAATTCAACAGTCAGTAGCATTCACGTTCGATGAAAGATGTGAACAATGAATTATCACGAGCTCTGTGTTTTGGCACTCAGAATTATCTTGATTTTCGATCGAATTTATGTATCGACTCTATTGGACTACATGTGGCTGTCCTGATTTCGAGCACCACGCATTGTAGACGTGCGAAGCGCATGAGCGATTATTGGTAATTATGAGGTTTCAACTCATGTGCAGAACACCCCCATCTATTATAACACAAGAGCAGAAATCACCGAAATGGCCGAGGATGACAAGTGCCATATTCCTATTATTTCAAGTTTCAGAAGAAATTCATCAGAACAGTTCAAGCGAAAACATCTTTGGTATTATGAGAAGATGAACAACGTCAGCCACAGTCGAAATATATGCAATTTGTTAATGTCGGTAATGCGATCTCGGCGTGACTAGGGGTTGACAAGTAAGATCGAAGTGATAATTGGGACAGCCATGTTCCAAAATCAGTGCTGTGGGTGTTTGATTTCCCTATATAAGATAGACGTGTGTTTTCTTATTTTTTAGTGCGTAATAAACGTCTTTAACCAATCGGCTTCTCTTGTATTGTGTAATTCGTGGTTAAATGCGATTAGCGTTGGATTAGTTGACCTTAGGGATGAACCGAGACGTGCTCAATGTGCGTGGGTGAAACGCGTGTGTTAATGTGGCTTTTGTTATACCGATGGCCCGGATATTACGATAAGTGACCATATGATTCGCAGGTGTTATTTTCGTCATCTCCCCCTCACCCGCTACAATATGTCTTAGCATAAGAGATTTGAAATCACTTTTTGTTTTTTGTGTACCACCACAGCGTCGTGCGTATTTTGCACTATGTACGATCAAAAAATTTGTTTAGTTAACTCGAAATGTGGAACAAAGGAATTCGGAATTTGTCGAGTGTTCATTTCAAGATACTGAAAATTAGATGCTGTTAGTTTATTATAGCCTGCATAAACCTTCGAAATATCGAGTATAGATATGAAAGGACTGATCATTTCAAAAAACCAAAATACGTTTGATTTTTCGCTTTTTTTATTTACCTTTGCATGCCGTCATACCATAGTAAATTGTCTTCTCGTAACATAAAATTTCTGACCATGTAAAATGTAGACCATGAAATCCATCATCTGCCGCTTGACGGTTAAACCTTCATATTTCTTTAGACATTCAAATCACAAATGTATCCATCGATGATCATTTCGTAGTTTACAACCGATTTGCTGCAACAGCCACTTACTCTCTTCGCTGAATTGCATCTGGAAAAACCATTCTTTTGAGAGCGTTAATTCGTTTCTTGACCAGCATTCGAATATGAACGACTCTTGTAAGCATTTCCGAGATATGCGTTTTCGGCAAATATCAAGTGATTCAAAAATACTTCATTATTGTCAGGAGACCTCAAACTATGGGCTCCGGCCTTCAAACTCAAAGATTTAAATAGGCTGTGGAAAGATGATTGTATGACATAGTTTAACACGTGTTTACTTGCAATGCAGTATCGTCTATGCACTTAATTACACTTTTGTTCACTATTAATCAATTTGAGTTTTCCCGATCAAACTCAATCACAGTGGACCCATGGAATTTGAGAAAAATCTATTATTGTTTATGGTTTAATAAATAAAAATCGAATAGTCTGTGAAAGTAAACCGGGCACTACTGATTATTGGCGGATCGTGATCTCTCACGTAAGCAAGGTAAATGTTTATATTATAAGGCACACACTCCAGTTGAAATCATGTTCTTCGTTGTAAAAACAAAAATAAGGAAATTTTAATTCGGTGTAGCGTGGATAAAAGTTTGCAACAAAAATCATTGGAAAGATGCTTTTAAGTTAGGTATTGACGTTTCATACCACATGCTGCTAAGCTCATTGCCGAAGGCCTGCTTGAAATCTGCTCCAGTCTCAAGTGTGGCAATGATACGTTGTAGAAACAATCAATGGTTGAACAATGTTGTTGAAATTTGTTTCATTTTTGAATGTTGCTTGAATTTTGTAGACAGGGTTTGAATCCATCGCCATGAAGGAAAAGGCTCATTTGCATGCATTTTTATCTTATCACATACACACCCCACGACCGGTTTCGTGCTGTTTGCACTCATCCGATATGGACAGTATGATCAGAATCAGCATGCGCTTGAAACAGTGAAAGAATGGTAAACAACTTCTGTGTGTATACCAATGTTGGATAAAGCTGGTACGATTAACCCGTTCAATCACATGAGCCCACGCTCGTGAGGCAGTGTTTAAACCCACGATCATGAAAGGAAAGGCTCATTTGAATGCATTTCCATCACGCACGCCATTCTTCCACTGTTTCTAGCGCATTCAGGTCCTGATACTACTGTCCTTTTTCTGATGAGTGCAAACAGCACGAAACCGGTCGTGAGGTGTGTGTGATGTAAATGCATGCAAATGATCTTTTTCCTTCAAAGTCATGGGTTTAACTCTATCTGCATGAGTGTGAGCTGATATGATTTAACAGGTTGGTCGTACCAACCTTATCCAACAGTCGCATAAAAGCACAACTTGTATACCATTGTCACACCGTTCTAATTTGATTTGCCAACGGTAGGAAGCTGCATGCGTAAAAACGCTAGAAACTTACTGCTATTCTCCCGTCTAGGTCTGAGCAACCAGACAGTATGATAACCCATGCATATTTTCCAACTGTGCGACATATTGTCTTGATCCAGGGTTGTGATTTCATGCATACATAAATAAGGTTCTCGCATTCCATAAACTAATGCTCCATCACAGGGATCGTCGAACTCGTGAAAGTTAGATGTGAGTGTTTCGCTTCAAGATGGATGAATTAATAACATGATCGCTCTGAGTCAACCTATTATTTCTAACAAATCGACTCACATTTACTATTGGTTTTGTTATATTTGTATTTGCCGGGTAAAAACAAGGAACATTGAATTTGTTTTAAATTTGTTAATATTGCACGCGTTTAGGCTAACGTTAGCTACAATTGAACCAATCAAACATTAACAGATATTTCCACACAGGAGCGTCAAGTCAAATGATAAGATTTGATTCTGATATTCGGCACTGTAACTACTCAATAGTAATATCAAAATAGAACATCATATAAAAAGGCTCATTTGCCTGCATTTGCATCACACACACCACGACATCATCTCTTTTTAACAGATTGTTGTTTAACAACTCGTGCCAATCTGTTTTATGCCACTTTATTTTAGCTGTTCAACGAATTCAGTGCTACAGTTGCGATTCGAAGACAGATCCCCGATGTAAAGATGTCAAAAAGGATGCTCAGCCCGATAAACCAATTCCTCTGGTTGGCTGTAACAAGTTCTGTTTTAAATGGGCCGTCGAAATCGAAGGTATTAAATTTTATGTAAATTTTCCTATTTTTTCTGTACAATACGTTGTAAGAATATGACCTTTTTTGTAAAAAAATTAGATAAATGGTTCATAGTGTTCTGTGTAGATGTTTACTTTGCCTATGGATATCATATAACACACGACAGTCTATGAAGGACGAAAATTTGTAAAATACTGCTGAATTTGTAATCAATCTACAGTAATACTTATGTTTTTGAACAATGAAGAAGGAACAACACTATCCATCGCACATCTATTAATGTTGTGCTTCGGAATCTCAACCAGCGAGGATGAGCATCAGATTTCGCATGCCAATACCATTTTTGAACTTGGAATTACTGAAAGTAGTCGAAGAATAATGAGTGTTACATAACAAACTTTAAGTAAAAAAGGCCAGTGCATTTGTCACTTGGATACTACTATTATTATCTATAAATCTGCGTAAATCCGTTCCAGATAAATGCCCTCTCTAATTTTTGCTCATTATTAATCCAAAACGTTTTTTCGGAGATTCGTATTGTATTAAAAACGTTTGAATTGGTATTATTTTGATGATACTGTAAGCCATTATGTGGTGGCAACCAAGAAAGATTTTGGAATTTCATTCACAATTCATCCTTGTTAAGTTACTGTAATTTCTAATACTGGCTCAGTTAACTGTTGGTTAAAATAAGGGGCTTTTAATTCTCAATTAAAATGTTATCTGTTAAACTTAATTCATATCGATTTGTACCCGCAGCTATTGTCAGATTCCTGTATTGCATCATTCCTTCTCTCGTCCATTCATGAATGCAAAAGTGATCCACCAAATTATCAAAGTAACCAACCCGATGCACACATTTCTTTAACCAGCCAAGTCTGTTCATGTTCCTGGTGTTGATTTCTATCCCGGTAGTTACATGGATAAGCTTCACCCTAGAAATAATCAAAATGAACTCAACTTGTCCGAACTTAGCCCAAAAATATTGCGGACAAATAGCTGAAATGGCATTTCTAAATTGTAGTGACTGAATTCCAATCTCTGACTTTGCATCGACGTATTCACCTATTCCGATAGCATAATGGATAATGCCAAATCGCAAATAAATTGACGTTCCGTTAAGGTGTCTCTGTATACGACCAAGAACAATCTGAACTTGTGGTTTTCAAAACTGACTACAGAATGTTACTGACTGCGACAAGAAAAAGCTTCATTGTACTAACTTTGTTTCAATCTGTTGCTTAAATATAGTTCACATTTGAGTGAGCGGCGAATACCTCTTTCCGGTCCATCTGCGCCTAGTTGTGGATAAATGTCTTGACTTTCTATACGTCCGCTCGTTGGTTGTTCGTTCTTCACCTTCATATAACAGCTAAGCAACGATGCAAGTTATTGGCTTAGTACTGTCCTTGCGGATGTTGATGATGATGCTCGCTCTTCTACTTTCAGGTGAGAAACGAATCATTAGAAACTGTTCAACAGCGTTGAACACAAAAATGGAAATCTATCCTGTTTGCATCAGTGAATCACGATCCAACTATGGCTACCTGTGTTTCTGTAAAGAAGACAAGTGCAATCGAGCTTATTCAATCTTTTCTAATTACTTTCCGTTTGTTTCCACTTTGCTGACCTTGATTATAGTCCGATGATGTTAGTCTGGTATTCTTTCTATTTTTTCATGCATGCCAACAAAAGTATTTAAATTTTCACATCAATTTTTTTCCATTTTCTTGTAGTTCAATGTCTTTTTGAATTTTATGTTTACTTCCTGTGAACAGTGTTGTTTTAGCTAGCGAATTTGTTTGCGCATTGAAACCGTTCAATTTTTGTGTTAATGATCTTGATGGCTTTGCTAGTATACACAGTTCTGTCGCTCGAATTCCCGAAGTTCTTAAACCGCCAGCGTGACCACATGGAACATTCACCGGTTGTACCTCGCTTGTATCAATTACTGTCCTCATATTTTGTGTAAAATCATTGTAGTATTACAATATGGTTTGTGTTCGAATAAATCCACCTAACATTTTCACAGGTAATGATTGTGTGGATGGTTTTATCGAATTGCTGCATATAATAATCAGATTTCATATGTAGGCAATCTGTCATGCATTGAAGACATAAGATGAATGAATGTTTGGCCGAAAACGAAACGATAAATCCAGCGGGATTCTGGTTGCTTGTCTTCATTAGATGGAGACAATAAAATTAGGTCCATTGAGCCTTGGAACAGTGGTAAAGTGCTAAACAAATATATAATTGAATGCCGGTTCCAAGGTTGTCACGGCCGGGGCGGTTTTGAGGACAAGCTCCCAATTCCAAAAATGCTCCAATGGCCTGCGTCTCATATAGCCTCTGACAACCAAGTCCAGCTCCTGGCCTGCACGCGTGGTCCTGTGTGACCCGGCGGAACTGCTTCTACTGACAGGAGAAAGGGCGAAGGCGGCTGACTGGCGCCTCAAAACTAGCATGCTTCGGGGAGGTGGAGCTCATAAGTCCATGAAGGCGGTCTACCTGGGGGAAGGAAAACCCTTATCTCAAACCTCCACTGCCTTGTGGCTACATCCATTAATGGAAAAGGCTTCAGGAGTCAACCTCGAGGAAAAATCCGGAGCCGGAGTCCCGTTAGGCAGTCCGAAGTTTTATACAACTTCGCCCTGTCAACTTCTGCGACGGCATCGTTGTCCAAACGTTTCAGCCTAGCTGTTCCTTTGGTTCCGGTGTTGCCGTGGAGAGGGAGCACTTGCTGCGTGGGCAACAGCTAGTTCTCCACTTTGAACTGCCCTGGCGTATATCACAACGCACCAATGGAGAGTACACTCCATTCCGCTTCTGCGGATAATAAAACGGGAAGCAGCAGATACCGGTTAAAAGCTATGGCTCGATTGGCGTAGAGCTCAGCGCCTGGGGCTGCTTTCGACGGTGGGAGAGACTTTAAGGTCTCATTGGACGGCTACCGCCCGCCTCAAGCTGGGCAGCCCCCAGCCAATATGGTGCCGTCTCGCCACGGTCTGCTATCCTCATTGGGTGCATGGGGATTAGGAATCAACCGACAAGCAGACTGTTATTTCCGCACCAGCGAAACCAACTACTAAAAAACAAATGTCATTTCTGAAACTGGGAACCTGGAACGTCCGGTCCATGCTTCCTGGATTTCATGATGACGTCTCGAATATCAGAGGCGCAAGAAAATCTGCTGTGATAAACAATGAGCTAAAGAGACTGAATGTCGGCGTGGCTGCCCTGCAAGAGACGCGATTACCAGACACTGGCAAGCTAACAGAAAAAGATTACACGTTTTTTGGAAAGAAATGGGTTCTGATGAGCCTCGACTGCATGGAGTTGGGTTTGCCGTTCGAAACGACCTTCTAAAAGCAACAGAACCGAGTAGCAGCGGGAGCGAACGGATTTGGACTCTAAATCTGAGGTGCATTACTGGTACCATTACGTTGGTAAACGTTTATGCGCCGACGCTCTCTGCGACGACTACTGATAAAGACGCTTTTTATTACAACCTCGCAACAGTCCTGAAAAACGTGCCACAAAGAAACTGTGTAGTGGTATTGGGTGATTTCAATGCTAGAGTTGGTGCGGATTACGAATCTTGGCAAAACTGTCTCGGGAAATTCGGTGTAGGTGAAACTAATGATAATGGACTACGCCTTTTAGAATTATGCACACAGTTCAGTCTCTGTGTTAGTAACACTTTCTTTCAAACAAAACCACAGCATAATGTCTCTTGGAAACATCCTCGCTCTAAGCACTGGCACCAGCTTGATCTTATTCTTGTTAGGCGCACTAATATAGGAAGCGTACTTCTCACCAGATCATATCAAAGCGCAGACTGTGACACTGATCATTCACTGGTTTGTGCCAAACTGAAGCTTTCCGACACGAGATTTCACCGCACCAAATTGTCTGGTAAGCCTAGGATTGACGTCACCCGCATGTGCGAACCTAATCTAGCTGCGCGATTTGCAAAAGCCTTCGCAGCCGAGTTCAGCAAGACAACCCCACTTGAATCGGCTTCAGAAAACTGGAAATCGATAAAAAGCTGCATATGCCGAGTTGCACTTTCCACTTTCGGTCTGAAGAAAGCTGGAACGAGCGACTGGTTCGAAGCAAAATCTTCTGAGATTACCGCTGTGTTGGATGAGAAACGGTCAGCATTCTTGAGGTTCAAATGTTTGCCAACAGATGAAAACTTACGACTTTTAAGAGCAGCTAGAAATAAAGTCCAACAGACTGCAAGGCGATGTGCAAATGACTATTGGACAGAAATTAGCCTTAGTATCCAAAAAGCTGCGAATACTCGACTGCTAAAGCTCGTTATTTCGTTTCACTCAGGCATGAAGGGCTCAGTCCATTTAACGGTTCCAGCTCAGAAGCCTTTGAAATTCGCCGAGGCGTCAAACAAGGGCGTGTTCTTGCTCCCACGCTGTTCGGCATTTTCTTTGCTCTGCTTCTGAAGCACGCTTTCAGGACGAGGACAGAAGGTATTTACCTACGCACGCGAAGTGTTGGCAAGCTTATCAACCTAAACCGGTTGAGAGCAAAAACCAAGGCACGAAATGTGCTTATCCGTGACCTGCTGTTTGCCGACGATGCAGCCTTTATTGCTCACTCCCAAGAGCACCTTTAGTCTCTAATGGACTGTTTTTCGTCGGCATGCAAAGACTTTGGGCTAACAATCAGCATGAGCAAGACCAAAGTCCTTGGTCAAGGGACTGTATCGCCTCCCATCATAACTGTTGGAAACTGTCAGCTGAATCAGTTCACATACCTTGGTTCAACCATTGCGGATAACCTCTCGCTAGACACGGAGATTGTTAGCGGATTGGCAGAGCAGCTGTCATTCTGTCCCGATTTGAACTCTCGTGTTTGGGGTAACCGCAAGCTGACTGTAAAGACAAAGATGATGGTATACAGCGCTTGCGTACTAAATGCTTTACTGTACGGCAGTGAAACCTGGACCACCCACGCAAGACACGAACGGAAGCTGAATGCTTTCCATCTACGAAGCATCCGTCGTATCTTGAACATATCGTGGATGGACAGAGTGACTAATGCTGAAGTGCTTTCAAAAGCTGGTCTACAGAGCATGTTCACTCTATTGCGACAGCGCCGCCTGCGCTGGCTCGGTCATGTCTACAGAATGGAAAATGGTCGTATTCCGAAAGATCTACTCTATGGTGGGTTGCAACTAGGAAGTCAACCATTGGGCAGACCGCACTTGCGGTACAAAGACGTTTGCAAAAGAGATATTGAAGCTCTTGGCATTGACCTGGCGATTTGGGAAGAACTTGCTCTTGACCGCTCACATTGGAGGCACTGTGTAAAGCGTCGTCTGCAAGCTGGTGAGGAGCAGATACAGCTCTTGGCTGCTGAACGCAGATCACGCCGCCGGCGTGCAACTGACGCAATACAACCGAGTTCTGAATTTTGTTGCCAGCGCTGCGGGAGTGAATGTTCCTCCCGAATCGGACTGTTTAGTCACTCTAAAAGCTGCAAAACTTGAACATTCACGCGATTGTGATGTACATCCATGGTCGACATCGACCGAAGGAGGCCAACAACTTGAATGCCACTGTTGAATAGGATTCTTACAAAGAACAACGATGTACCAATAATGCATCGCAAAGTGATACCTTGTCAAGCGCTTACGACGTTTCTGTGATTCCATCGTTAATGACCTTGTATCTACCACACAAGAATGAGCTCAGCAACTCACCCATTTGTTGAAACCGCGAATGGTAATACATATTCTTGCGTTAAAAACTCCCTTGATTTCTTTCGTCGTTTTAGTATCTTAACCCTTTTGGATGATGGTAAGCTTTGGTGTAAGCGCCTTGTTTATGGATCTGGCCATCACCGGCGCTACATAATTAACAAGAAAGTCACTCGACGCAAATACAACATCAACTGATCGTGCAAACTTGAGTATACAACAAAGTGTCAACGGTGTACGAATATGAACCACGTGTGGTTTAATGTGTAGATATACAAGCAAAAGTAATGTTTAGCGGTGGGCTAAGCTATTACTACAGATTGAAAAATGAACCTCAAGCTGATGATAAAGTGACGCTCTGTCTGTAATAATTTTGCCATCATAAAACGCGACGGATTAGAGCCATTCTACAGGATGCAAATATATAGTTTTTTTTAAATGAAACTGAGTCGTTAGAAATGACACCCCTGTTCCTAAGTTAAGTCGCTCATATGCCAATCGACATCGGTGCGATTTTGAGGTACACATCTGAGTATATTAAAAAGTTATTTCAGTCCGTAGCAAAATTTCTGTTCTACAAAAGTAAACACTTGCGCAGCGATACAGACGATGAAAAGCGAGCTTATATTTCTTGATTGAGTATCAGCATGCTATGAAAGTCTTATTATCATTCCAATAGACAAAACTAGTCATAAAATACATCTGTCAGCATGCTGTGAAAGCTTTATTGTCATTCCGATGGATAAACGTTGATAGAAAGTACATATACCAAATGTGATACCATTGTGAATAGAAACTATATTCAAAATCACAGCGACTGCTTTTAGAAAAATTCATTCATCATAAGTGAATGTATACAAGAGTGCTGAGTAGCAGTTTGATGGAACTGCAAATTGCTCTTCAACCTGGAAATCAAATTGTCGATTAATTTCAAATCCAGCGGACTATATGGTTTTAACTTGTGTGTTTCGATTAACCTAAAATTTAATGTTATGATAGGTACTTTCATAAGTAGCGCCATCTCCCTCAAGTAGCCCATTTCACACTGGGCTACCACATGGCTATTAACTCTTGAATATTTTACTAGATTCGTTGCATTTCGATTTATAATTAACTCTTAAAGTTCGGGTTAATAGCAGCCATTTTTCGCCCGCAGCTGTTACAGATTTTCAAAAATTACTGGCACGTTTAATCCGGCGATCTGCACAACACATTTGCTGACGGAGAAAACTCCGTATTGCTTTAGAAAAAGCTTTCATTTACAGAAGACTCAAGTATTTCGTCAACGATACATTTTGAATTGATTCTGTTTTACGAGATATTTCTATGCAATTTTCACTAATACTAAGAATATGTAAAATTTTGTAATTGTGTGATTTGAGCGTAAATAATGTCGTCTCATCCTGAGTAAGCTTCAAAAATTAATGTGGTGCTTAAATCCACGCAGATTCACTCTACAACCGGAAAAAGTTTGTGGCCAATCGGGTGCTCGTTGTAATTCGAAAGATTTGAGAACAATCGCTAAGAGCAGTTTCGGGCAACATTTGCATATGACATAATATTTTTCAAAATCCGTTTGTTGGAATAAATGTGAATACCATGATTTCTTTTTAAGCTACTTGCAAGTGCGAGGGATGTGACCAACCATATATGTTAGTGGTTTCTTATTTATTCAGGTTTGTCACAGAAATCGTGATGGTTTAATAAAGATCTGCGTAATAAAATCTAAGGGAAACATTTGAAATTTCGCTAATAATTCACTTCAGCTGTGTTTAACCCGCACAATAATTAGCAAGCCCCGACCGGTTCCTCTCTGTTTGTGTTCATCAGGTGGGACTAGTTTCCCTGAGCCCATAATGTGACAAACCACGACGTAAATCGATTTCAATAGTCAAACCAACCATTAGGACGAAACATTATCTTGTTAGCAGTGAAATCTAATTAGCTAGCTCCTTTCAGATTTGCAGTCAATTTCCTGTGCATAAAACGTAAGCTACCGTTTTCCACAAGACGGATCTAAATAGTGTGAAACTGGTGTTCAGAGAAATGTTCAATTAAAATTGTATTTCTATATATTTCTAATAAATATGTAATATAGATTGATAGATGCTTCTATGAATCTAAAAAATAAAAATATAAGTAGGTAACTCCTGTAATTGAATATGTAAAATCTTATATACTATCTCATGAATGGCTAGGTAGAATTACGCATCTCGGTTTCATGAATAGATCAGAAGGCTATCCGTCAAATTATATGCTGCTTCGATTCTTCTTGGTCCAATTACAATTACAAGTTGTAGCAAATGGTAATAAAGATGAATGTTAAAATGATGTAAAAAACTTACTCTAGGTTTAGCTGCCCGAACCATTGAGGGTTATTTACAATCTGATGAGGCACGTGTTACACACCTTTTCAAAAATTGTGTATTTACCTATGTTTCTGTTGTACAAATATTGCAGATATATTAAAGGAAGATAAGTTGCCGATAAAATCTTCCTAATGCACTTGGCAAGGAAAACAGCAATGAAGCAGTCTTGTTGTCGTTGCACTGCACGTTCAACATAAGGCGTAAATGCGCCGTTCACTCACTTAAATGCAGTTATGGGCGTTCATTACTCCATAGTTTCTATTTTTAGCTTCTCTTTCATAGTCCATCTAGTAGCATTTTTTCTGTTGGCTGCATCTTATTGAATCATCGTGGGATGATCAAATACTAATAGCGACATTTATCGACTGCTTAAAATCAAACACTTTAAGCTCAAACTAAACGTGTCAGAAAATATTTATTTTGCATAGTTAAACCTCATGTTTCCATATTTTTCAAGATTCTGTCTGCACGGTAGCTCTAAATCAACTCAACATGACAAACTGATATCACATACTGAACGCATTCTTTCTTATGATGTGATGGCTGATATTATTCAATTCAGTTTCTCGGTTTCACTATTATTTTTTGTGAATCCTGCAGCAATATGCAGGTACGTTGCGTTTAATTCACGAGGGATGTCAGTCACGTCAAAATTGTTTCACATTTTACGTTTCATTGATAGCAGAAAGCACGGATTATATAGTTTAGCTACTCATGAGTAGAAGTTATGGTAAATATGTTTGCAGCAGAAATTCGACAGCCTATCGTGCTTGAAATGCTTGATCACTATGTGAAGTATTAATTTCATAGCAATAGAATTTTTTAGAATTTTATTGAAATTTAACGTTTTATTCTGGGAAAGCCTTCATTGTAATGCCCGAAATTGAATTTCGACAAAAAACAACTTATTTCCGGCGATGTTTGTGTGAATAAAATATTATATTTTGAAATATCAAACGCGAAACCCAAACAATAGCGCTTTATGTGTTTATACCTATATATGCATGTAAAATATGAGTACTTGCCTGTATTGAGTCGAAATTCCTGTGTATTTTGCTCTCAAAGCCCGCTGTCTACGCAAGTTCCAATTCACACGTTCAGTTGTAACATTTTAAATATTGCGGCCTACCTCGTCCTTGACATTCTGAACCCAGGTTTCGTACAAGAGTGTGAGACACCACGTGAGTAACTGATAACTTCTTCTCGTGTTTTCAGGGTGAAACTAACTAATTATTCTGGCGTGTATCGAATTTCCGAGTTTTATAACAATCTTTCATTTGGCCACATTGTCTATTTACTTGTCATTTGCTATTTTCCTTTCGTCGTATCGCTGGACTTATCGTGACCGAATGAATAAAAGACTGACTCGGTTTTTTAACATTTCGGTAATTCTAATTTCGAAAAATAGATGGTGACAGATCATTCGATCAACACCAATAAAATGTTGACCTTCTTGTCTCAACTATGTCCTTTTCGGTTGGAGTATATAGCTGAGAAAACATCACGCCAACAGCTGCTTGTTCTGTGTGGTTCATTTCAATGAGTTGTATATCATTTTTAAGGATTCTCCTCAAGCCCGTTTAGGTTTTACTATTTTATACCATTTTGGTTCCAAACCAGTGCTGCTTTTGTGACTTTGTCCACTGTTTTGCGGAGCTTGTGGCCAGTCCACTTCCATTTTTATTTTCCAAGTTGAGTTTCACTTGAAGTATATCGGATCCTCCTTTTGTCATTAAATTGAATCTCAGAAATTCAATGCAGTAACTTCTTTATTTTTTTAGTTGAATGCGCTCTAATAAAGAGTTTTCGGTATTCAATGTTCCTATTTTAATCGTGGACTTGGTGTTATTAAGATTTATCGGCAAATGCATTCATTAGTATGCGTCATGGACTCCAATGAAGATGTATCTTCTCTTGCAGACAGTTGTGGTAGTGTAATCAAAGTTGCCGTTTCTGTAGCAAGAATTTTTAAGAAATGGTTGTTTGGCCAACGCAATACTCTCCTCATTTCCCTCAAAAAACTTGGAACCAGGCAACGGCGGAGCTTAACTTGCAGACAAGATGCAAGGAATTACCAAATGATAAATGGCCTAAGTAGATTAACAGTATTAATGTTCAATGAAATCACTGGGAATATGACACGTTACGTATTTCATTTTTAAGGGATGATTAATTTCGCGTTCTTTTTCGTTTCTATTTGATAAGTTTGATACAGCAACTGACATGTCAATTTGTGTTTAAAACAAATATTTTTGAAATGTCAATTAAAGTAACAGGTTGCGCAAAGGTTGATAACGTCAGTTGAAGCATTTTGATTAATAGAACATTGTACACTTGCCAATTCCGTTACACTATAGATAAATTGGAATTCCGGAAACTCATATCGGTACCAAGCTTTCGCTAAGAACAATTTAGTACTCATTCAAATGCAAGTCTCGTTACCGAAACAGTGTAATAATATAAAAAGGATTTATTCATCCGCCATCTAAATAATGAGGTCGCATCTAGCCAGTTATCATTCACCGGAGCTAACTTGAAGCAAAATTATTTTAGATATTATTGCTGACACTTAGAGCAACAATTAGCTCTTGACGAAAATTCGTTTTCAAAGGTTTAATAAAGCGATAATGATCCATTTTTATGGTTAATCAAAATCTAGAATTCATGAGTAGATTATCAGGTATCAAGCCACATGAATCTTGATCGTGCTCACCTTAATCAGTACAAAGTGCACGGAACCGATCGTGCAATGCGTTCGATGAAAAATGTGCAAATACGACAACATTTCAGGAAATTACCGTTTTATTGTACCATTTAGAACAACGACAATATAAATGGCAGTGATCTTTTCAAAAAAATTCGAGATTAAAATGCAAGCGTTTAATGCAAGGAAATTTGAGTGCAATCGGTTAGAGTAGTTTTTGGATAACGTTTCACTTCTGACACAGAAGCTTCGTCAGACCATAATGCAAGGAAATTTGAGTGCAATCGGTTAGAGTAGTTTTTGGATAACGTTTCACTTCTGACACAGAAGCTTCGTCAGACCAAGAGTGATAGTCAGGACAGGGAACATGATTAAGTAGTAGTCAACCCACCACCACTTATTTGACCTTAACCGCTAAACAGCCTATAGTACGCCTACAGTGTGTCACGTCTCGTGGGAATGACCAGGATCAGTGGTCCATTTTCCTCACAGTGTTTATCCAAAACAATCTGATACAAGTGAACACGGTCAAGGTCAGTTGACACAGCTGCCCACATACGTAAAAGTACATAACTAACGGGGCTAATGCTATTTTTGAAGAAAAACAAAAATCTAATTAACTAGTAGTTATAAGGTGAATACACGATCGGTCCCAAACATATTCCAATCGATTGCAAGCGTTTACTTGTCGATTATTTGCAGTACGTTTTTATCAGCTAGTATGAGCAAACATTCGGTTACCAAAATTGCAAACCTAAATTTCAATTCCGCGGTTTTTCTCGGACCGGGTATATATGTTTACAGTTGATGTTCCGGTTTATGGACCGAGCTCCGTTTTTCGGATAAAGCTCTGAAATTTCGATATCGGAATGCTGCGCCCTCGTTGGAATTCAACAAATTCTACAGCAAATCCAAATACAGACATGCGCGAATAATATGGTGTGAAATAGTTCGAATAATTTGCCGGGCAAAATAAAGCGTTATTGTTAACCACATTTGTTACACTGTTAACAATTGAAGTACTTAAAAATGGACACGATCGTGTAACTGTGAATTAAAACGAATTATTGGTTCAAGCTTTGCTTAAAATTTATATCGAGGCTAGAAATAAAATTGAAATCTGAATTTAGCTGTGTGAAGGAAGATCTTTACTTGTTTCGGTCAAATTATCGAAATCCTCATAACAAGAATAGTTTTACAAAATCGATGTATGTATGAAACTTCTACAAATCCGTATGAATAACTCGGGTTTTTCTCAATTATTAAAATAATATTCTGATCATTGTTAACCTATTTTTAAAAAAACTAAGTTATGTTAATAAGCAAAATTTAGGAACCGTAAAACTTATTTATCCTAAATACGTTTTAAATGGACAGTTTTATAAACTACAGAATTTCTAGCACCGAAAGAATGAGACAAATTCTGGCTGTGTTGGTGCAAAAAATGTTCTCTCCCGTAGGTTCCACGCGTTGTTATTCGAGAAAGTTTCTCATCTCGAATACAACTATGCAATCTACAACAAACACAGAGCTAAGTTATACTAAATCTAGTGTACAATGAGATATTCTCTTCTTTGGCTTCCTCAAACGCCACTTGAAATTCTGTGTATTATCCGTAAGGAGCTGCTCGTTATTTGTCAGGCGATTTCGTATACATCATGCACTCCAGCTTGATATCTAGCGTAATCATCCCTTTTTCTCTCAATGCTAAGACAAAATCCACTGTTAGTATACAGATGGTTGGTGGTGGGAACAATTGTACGCGAAACACTGTACTTTTTATTCTTATGTTTCAGATGCGAACGAGATTTAAACCCAAGTGTATGATCGTGCACGGTAATTTGCATAACTGTGAAGCATGAATTCATCCTACCTGTCATTCCCTGTTTGCTATAGTATCTTAAACTTTGGTGTGAGAAAGTAATATCAGATACCTCGATAACCGTTAAAATCTCTCTCAAACCACACGTGTTCATATTTAACTTGCTCACGACAAGTGATGGTTGAACACTAACAATGAATGAGGGATGTTGCTTGCATACATGTTTCACACAAGTTAGAAGTTTCGATCACGTTGACCACTCTGAACTCCTACCGAAGCTGACTGCTGCTTGTATGGTTCAAAAGTAATATGTCCGATGGCTAGGTCAAATTCAGACAAGATTGCCTAACTTCCAAAAACATCAAGGTCATGAGCGGAGTCGCAAAAGATTCCGCACTTGGCGGAATACTGTTTCGAATATACTGGAATTCCATACCGCAATTAGAAAGGAAGAAACGTGTTATTGTCGCTGATAGTGATGCACTTCAGAGCATTGTCCACCGGATTGCTTAACGAAGATACAAGAAAAATTGATCCACACAATTTTGGAATGTACAACACAAGCTTGCGCAGCTTTGATTGAAAGAATTGTTCTTGATCGTATGAAACATTTGCCTTATAATACTAATAATAACAAAGACGCATAAAGTATGAAGAGCTCTACGATCTAACCTGTGTAATGCTTGATTCACACAGTTTCACATGTATTCAACAATAGGTGATTAGATGTCGAATTTCGCTACTTGAATACACAAGTGCGTTAAAACCATCTAAGGTAGTCACCTGGAAAGACAGATAGATCTTAGTACGTCGAAGTTAACGTACTTCGTTTTTCCTTAATCCCCATTGTTAAGAAAGCTCTTCGAAGTGTGATTCTTTGCGGATTCTTGATTTCAAAATTATATGCTCTTCTACAGTCGCCCTTAACTTTTAATCTCAAATATGATGATGATGTGGTCATTTAATTTTTGTCTTCAGAAACAGGTCATTAGATATTCTCTCAACAGTATTAGATGAAATCACTACCTGGTCTGAAAAGATATACATGAATATAAATCCAGAAACTGTACAGAAATTGTGTTCTCTAATCTGCATGTCAGCAAGCGAGACGCATTTTATTGCAAACTTCAGCAATCTAGAAGTAAATCCACATTAGTAGAGAGAAACTTATCATATATCTAGGCGTCACAATTTCCGATAACATAAGCTGCACTCATCATCTCAATTCAATACTCACAGAATCACGTAGACTCTCATTTTATGCTGCGCAGCCTCATGAATAAAATTTGCTCTGAACACATACTTTACCCAAATGTTTCGCGGAATTAGTTTACCCCTTTCCACGAAACGTTTGTATTGTTTTATGTAATTTTATACACATTGTCTATTGTATTGTACTACAATTTACTTTTTGTTATAAATCCTATATCTTGATTCCGATCATTTACTTATTTGTACCAATATCAAACTTTTCCACATTGCCATAGACGATCGAGATACCAATAGATTTACCAGAACGCCGAAGAATTTAGCAAGAGGATGTGGTTTAACAACAACAGTTTTATTGTAATGTGATAGAAACAGAAATCACGGCAATCATTTAAGTTTTTGATATTTTTCGTATCAAATTCAATCATATTTCATATCCCATTCATTTTATGGGTAAGCGAAATCTCGTTGGAGTTGAGAAGACTGAGTACTCCCAGTATCAGTAAATCTGAAAGTAAGAGTTCATTTATTTTGCTATTGCTTTTATTATTTTTGAGAGAATGGGTTTATTTTAATGTGAATCTTTAAGTTTGTGTTGAGTAAATCATATTCTTGAAGCTAGATTTAGTGGCTTTTCGCGGAACCGTAGATGGGTACTCAATTTATTGTATTGCTCGCACCCCACGGACTTGTCGATCGTAAATCAACTTTGAACATCGAATGGTCGCAATAATAGAAGAAGTGTGCATACGCTGTCCACTAGGTCATTCCGGATAAGTCACGAATAGTGAAGGCAAACAGGGGACTAAGAATTTACTATATATCATCATGAGTAGCTCACCGATCGAACATTCTAATCATAAAAGCTGGCAGTTTGGGAGTGCTCATATACTCTACACTTTATTAGGAAGTCATTTTCAAGATTTAAGAACTTGAATTTGGTTAACATTGATCCACAATGTGGATCAACTCACCCAATAGCTATTCATGCCAAGTGGCTTTCAATTCTAACTTTATTCAATTTTTTCAGGTTAGAACTCATTTTTACAGGCATATCGGTTGAATCTATTGAATTATTTGAGCGTGCAAAGATTTGGTTTGATTTTATTCCAAAAACTCTGCATTTCTCTGGAATATTATTAGAGTTAGTTTTATTATGAAGAATTGTAACGATGCTGAGGTACACATTTTTCACCACAACCTGAGAGAAAATCCTCAAGTTGAAATTCGAAAATATAAGCTTATTTCGGTGGCTCAAGTGAAATTTTCGGATCCGTACAACCTGATATTTCACGTAGTAAAATATGGAATCTAGGTTTAATATTACGAAGAAACAGAGAAGAACGTGGTCATTACTATGATTTTATAGTGAGCAATTTTTATTATTAATTTACCTTTTGCAGTTCAACCTTGAAACAAAAAGAGTTGTAACAACTCTGGACCGAATCGAATAATTCGTCATGGAAAGAGAGACGATTTTGATTGGATGAGATGCGGTTGAAAGCGACCGAGATCTTTGGGCATTCGTTTCAGTGAGAACTATTTAGCGCTTGGATTGTTGGGTGGACCTATGCTGCCCATAATACACTTTCTAATTTGTGAGTTCAATTCTCAACACGCATAAGAATAAACGTCAAGTATGCTTTCCTCATTGTATCATACGGAATAGTTTTGAAGCAGTTTAACGTATCGTGAATATTATCGCTGGAAAAAATATATAAACCGTCAATAGCGTAGGTTAAATATATGATTTGATGAACGATTGTTCGTCTTTAAAAACACACTTGGGGATGTGAAATAAACAATGAAATGTCTGATAGAAGAAACAAATATGCGTTAATTTGTTTATACAAGTTCAAATCGAGCATAATGTTTAACTTTTCGAATAATAAAAACCTGGAATTAAAATAGTTCGCCACGAATTATCAATTTTATTATTAATATTTTATCATTATTATTTTATTTTTATTATTATCATGATTATCATTTATTATTATTGTTATTTTATTTTTTATATTATTAATATTATTATTATTATTATTATTATTTTATTCAAACAATCACATTTAGGTAATTTCTAGTTTAATTTACCGGGGATTAATTTTGTGCGTTTTATATGATAATTTTATAAGTATCCACATTGATTTTTTGTAAGTTAAAACGCTATGGATTTGATTATTTTATTTTGATGGAATATATATATATATATATAATATTTGCGAGCATTTCAGTAAAATTCGCCGTTAGATTTTCTCGGTATTTATTTAAGTTGCCTGGCCCTATATTCAGCTATTCCTAAAAAATCGGTATCATCAATCTAAGAAAATCAGCTGAGATTAGCATTAGGACTTCCAGTTATTTCCCAACCACGTTAGTGAAATTATCTTGTTAGGTAAAGTGAAATATGAGGGCAAAGCATTGTTTCAGGTGTGCATCACTTAATATCAAGCACTAATTCAAAGTGATTCAAATTGATTCAAAGTTGTAATGGTCTAAAAAGCATTTAGCTTAACAATAACCATAGGATGGAGTTATGAGGTATATACAATAAAAAACGAAGAACAGGAAAACTCATGTAGTGTAAATTGTATCAAAGTTTGGGTTGTCTCTCAAGTATTTGTCCAAATTAGCTTTAAAAATATCCAGGTTGGCTGAGTGTGTAACAGTGGAGGGGAGGGTGTTCCATGTGAAACTTACACGTACAGCATACGAATAACTTCGACAGTTCAGTCTTGAAGTGGGAATAAGCACTGTAAGTTCATGTCATCCGACCTTTGGATTGTTAAACCTGATAAAACCCTATAATTACAGGTTAAATTAAAGGAATAATTCAAACAATAAATATTGGAATACTCCTTGTTAAGTAACCATGTATATCTAACGAGCTATATGGAGTAAATCTTCAGAGAATTAATAGGAACAAACACTGTTTGTCACGTATTCTTCAAGCTTCGAACAGAAACCCACAACAGATTGTGAGTGTTTCATTTCTTCCAACAAGGCGATCCAGTGGAAATCGATCTTAACACTAAAAAATTAAGGCGGACATCCCATTTAGAATGTGGGATGTTCAAAGCCTGTGAATGTTTGCGTGTTCACATACGATTCTCGATCTTCAGTAAATGTTTGAGAGGTGTGAATATTTAATAGAACCCTAAACCTAGAAATTACATATCCAGAACTGTCTGTGATTTTTTGCGATATTAAACGCCAAGTGAACATATGCGGTGCTTTAATCAAATCTATACACAATCGTTGGTTGCATGCTCAATGTCGAGGCTTGTCATATTTTCGAAATTGTATCACAACAGCGTCTGGTGTAAAAGTAAACTTCACATGTGCAGAGAACTCGACCTCTGTAAAAAAAAACAGTATTTTTACCTTTTATTCATGAAAATATCTACATAGTTGGCGAAATTTCCATTGCTTCGGATATTCGCTTCAAATAACACTCGAAATTTTCTCTGGATACGGGAGAGACTTATTGATAGAATAGTTATTTTACTTTTCAGAGAAGATTTTTTGCTCGGATAGATATATAGTACTGCTTGAATATTAGGCAGTAATTTACACACATTTATCATAATATCCCCCTTTCCGTTGCACAGACATTGTCGTGGTCATTTTTAATTACCCAAAGCCCGTATACTTGATGTGCGAATTCCCCAGCTTTTTGGCAAGAGGCTTTCCAACCACGTGGATAACGTACAGCAAACTTGCTCACATGAAAGCCAGTTTCGAATCAGTTGAGAATACAGCAGACAATGAACGGAACACGGATTGCTTCGTTTTGATAGCCAATCCCAAAAATTTGAGTCTCCTACAGCTGGTTAATGTGCACTCACTGAGCACAAACAGGAATACAACACAATTTGATTACGATTTCATACCAGATCATTGCAAACACAGTGATCCAGTTTTGCTCAATCTAATTGATACTACACCCGAAAATGCGAAACCTTCCTTCAACGTGACCTGCCTCTGTTCAAACAAACAAGATAATTTGTTTATTGTGGTGAAATACCCAAAAACCGATTCGCCGCAGTAAGTATTCGAGAATCTTCGCTGCTAACATTTCTCTAATTCTTTTAGGCTGTTCATTATGTCCAGGTGACAGAAATTTTTCATAAGTGACCGATATTATTTTGTACAGCTTAAAGTACAATAAATGGAAGGCGAAATATCATGTTTGCAACAACACGGAAACGCTTGTGTTGTGTCAATAATGCCTAATTGATTTGTAAAATTAGTAATAATCTCGCTTTATATATCTATTGGCGGGGTAACCCCACGCAACCTGAAAAGTTACTTCTGATCGATCGATTGAATGAGTTTCAAGTTCGCTGTAGAATGTGCAACTGTTGGTATTTGCTTATATAGACATTAAGATGTCAGAAGCAATCATCATTTGCACTGGCTGTTAGGTTTAAAGCTAAGGACCAGTACAAAATTATTTCTCCATTACAATATGCCAAATTTCATGGTATTTAAGATTGAACAGAGATATGAGAGAATTCCATTATTATTCACCCTCATACGACTGATAAACAAAATGAAGAGAACAATGGAACTGATCAAACAGAAACTATTCACAATACCACTGGTTATTCAAATGAGATCAGTAATGCGTGTTATAGCAGGGTGTTGCGAGCTCATGTAATACTTAATAATAGAACAACACCGAGCATATTTTTATGCCGAAAAGGACCCTCTTTTATGATGCTCACATTCCTAGCCTTGAAAAAACTTCTCACTATCATAATAAACATCGGAAGGCACACAAATTACTATTAGTGAGTCAGGAAAGAGTTCTAAAGTGCTGAGTAGTGTGATATGATGGAGAAAATTGAACATCAGAAAAATGTCTACATAATCGTTCTTCAATTTTTGTAGTCTAATTAATTCAATCGTCGAAAATTCATGTACAAGAATAAACCTATTTCCTTTTTCTAACATATATGTAGCTTCAAGTCATAACACGATCGTGCGTGCAACACATATTCAGATCGAGAAGCTCACAATTAGCTGTGTAAATCTACTCTGTTAACAAATTTCAAATGTCCTGATGACTCAAAATATCCTTTCCACCTGTGGTGTGTTGATGTTGGGTTGAAGTAACGGTAGACAAGAATTAAAATAACGTTTATTTCCTGAATGAAATACACACATTTAATCAATCACCGCTGTGTTCGTACTAATGTTTCTCACAAAAATACAATCTAAACAAGTTAATACGTTTGCTAAGTTATTCAAGGCAAAGTCATTGAGCCATTATTTAACTACCATGTGTGTTGTGTGTATATATTATTATATGTATATGTGTATATTACCGATAAAACCGGAGCTTCAACCTATACAATGTAGCAATAAAATTAAACGAATGATGTGTGTAATACGATTTGGAAAGTACGGCTATTTTCTACATTTTTATGGCATTCCCAACATTCAAATGCGCGCTTTTATGCGTGTGTTTACTAGTTCAATGTCATAATACAAAGTGACTTGCAAGTTAAAAGATTTTTCTCCTGGATTACACATCATTAAATCTCGTTCAGTTCGGCAAAAACTGCACAAAACGGATCGTGAGATTTTTGCATGATGGAAAACCTGTAAATATTAATATTCGGTACTTGCAGTTTCCAGCATCATGTGTTTAATATCTCTGTTGTTATTTTGCTTCAGCGCTTCAACACACTGCATGCGCATTGGAATCTTAGACGAATCCAACGAGCGAAATGCAATCGTCATTGATATTAGTGATGAATATAAATCGGGTGAGAATACACGATTGGTACCATGCTTAAAGTTGCTCGAAATAATTAGAGGTTGTCCATGTGAAGTTGGGTGTGGTTTTGTCATTGAGAACATTTTTGAATCCCTTTCCGAGACGTTGTGATTAAATCCTATTAATATATGGTTTACGTTGTTATACAAACGTGATGTTTCTCTAAAATAGTGACCACCACATGTAAAATCGCTTCCATTTCAGATACCAAAAAATTACTCGAAATTGACGAGGAAGCTTGTTTGAAATCAAACCCAAAGCACTATTCGGGGACATATATAAGTATGTTGAAAGTCAATCAATTTTATGATTAGCTGTAAATACTGTGAGTATTTATATTTATATTGTTACAAAAAATGAAGATGAGCAATTACGAAATTTCGCTTGGGTCACGAAAGAGACATGAACTCAGAAATCAGAAATCAGACATTTTTATTTTACAAAAAGCAGTAAGCTTAGCAATAACAAAATGATGACAGGTATATGGAGTAAAATTACAAAACCTCTCAAAAATAAATAGGGACAGTCACATACCGCATGGTTCGTCATATACTCATCCAGTTTAGAAGCGAAAACCGCAACAGATTCCGAGCGTGTGATTTCTTCAGGCAAAAAGTTCCAAGTGAAGCAAATTCTTACCGTGAAAAATCTGGTCGAATATCCAATCGAGAATGCGGAATGCTTAAAGCCTTTGGATGTTTTCGTGTTCGAGTAAGGTCTTTGGGCTTTAGCAAGTGTTTAAGGGGATAGTTCTCAGTATGCAAATTTTTTCCGTCATTCCGTATTCATCGTTGGGTAAAATCATGTGGATTTAGTTTTAACATCCACTCTTTGAAAGGAAAATTTATGTGACGGGACACCGACTTTGTCGCACAATGATAAATTCTGTCAAGTAATTTGATATCCTTCCTCATCCATGATGCCCAAGCTTGGATGGAATATTCCAAAACAGGACGTACATACTTATTAATTAACCGAGGCGAGGTTTCAGTCGTGAAAATCCTGAAAATCCTTTTTTGAAGACTCAAGGTACGGCAGGCTTTATTGTACACTGTCCGGCCACGATGACCAGGTTTAAGGTTAAACGACACCTAGATACCGAGATCTTTTTCTGCGGTGGTCCAGGAGAGATGATAAATGACTGGGACATGTGACAACGTTTTAGTAAAAACGACAATTTAGTAAGTTAATCGATCGTATGTAGCTACTTCAATACATAAACTGATTGGTTCGTTGTTTGGCACTCAACCCGTTTTGCGTACAAAGAATGCTGGGTCAACAGACTGATCCTCTTACATGGTTGAATGTGGTCCAAACTGAAAGTTTTCACACCAGTCGCAAATGGATCCATTGGAATGTACGTTCGGAAAATGTGATCGGCGCACCACTTGGTCATCCTCATCGTCTTGAGTGTGCATTTCTAGATCGTGCTGTGTTATGCAAATCCTATTTAACTGTATTCCAAAGTCTAACAATATTTGCCACTTTTCTGCCCTTTTATGATTTAGTGAAACTAACCTTTCTCCACGTGATTAGGGCAAACAGCTTGAAGCAAGTAGTGGATTTTAGGTGCGATAAGCGTAAGCCACTTAAAATTTAACTAAACTTATCGAAAATGGTAACGAACGCGAGAAAATGTCTGCTAGTCTTAAGAATTCGCATTTCTAAACAGAAATCATCGTTAATATATCAATATTCCATCGAGGCCGATGTTTAAGTATTAATTGTTATGAAAATATTTAATAGCAGGTTTGTAGAAAAATGGAGCAAGTATTTGATGTCGTAGTATATGAAAGTTTCTAAATCGCTTTGCCAAACATATTAAACTGTGGCTTAACTTTGCTGCGTCTTCAAACGCGTTCTATTTAGGGTATTTTCACAGATCTCCTTCTCAGCGAATTCAGATTGAGGTCCATGATTATTAAGAATGATAAATACGCTCGAGCTTATCCATCACATGAAGATTAAATTATAAACGGGTAGATAAGCGTTCGGACTAGAAAAATCGAAACTTCTTCGTGCATAGATGAATTCGAAATGAACTAATAACACTTACAACACGCCCAACCTCCAAAACTTCTGTATTCCGCCGAGTGTGTTATAAAACAAGTAGTCACTTCCCCGAGCTAGCTGTACGTTCGGAAACTCCCGGTCAGGCTTCTATCAAAATGCGAACCAACTAAAGTTGTGATATCACGAAGTAAAATACTATTTGAGAAACCATTGAGTCGATTCTTGTTTAGCAACCGAGTTAAAATAATAATGCTAGTCATGGTGACAGTTGCTTTAAGTTGATTTAAACTGAGCGCACGTCCTACTCGAATTTCTCTAAGCTTCAAATTATTGTGAACCATAATTTCCAACAAAATAATGAATCAATTTTGATCATTAGTTTTTTAACTCTTTTGGATATCTTATGATATTTTTCATCATTTTCAAAAGGTTTCGGGAAATTAGTTGTGCATATTATGCACGTAAAATGAAAAGATAGTGTGCAACCTGTAATATGGAATGAAACATACGGTCAACAAAATGAGATTCAAGTAATATCAATATTCTAAAGTGAAGTGAATGAGTTTTGCTCTCTGAAAGGGTTACCACATTATGCTTTCGCTTAAACCCTAATTGAATTTTAGAATTATTTCACGTTGCCAAAGTCATTGTAATTAGGGATGAATTTCAATTTTTTTACTAATACAGAATATTTGAGAGTATCAAGAAGTGAAGAATCTCGTAGTTATCTTTCAAAATTTAACGAAATTTTAGTCCCATTTTAATGAAAGCTTTTCGATTACACTAATGGGATGAGCATCTATGGTAAGTCAAGGATTCAAGGATTCAATTCAGTTTAATGTCGCAATTAGAGCGATTGAAATTTCACTTTATTAATAGCGGAACATTGTGTTTTAAATGGGAAATAGGCGGACCGGGAGATACAACATTTAGAGTCAAATATATTTGAAGCTCATCTTTTCATTTTAGTAAAATCCTAATTGTATTCCAAGAAGATGAACCTGACATTCTTACATCCAAAAATTTCTCATTTACATAATCATGCATATATATTAGAATATTATATATCATATTGCACAGAATAAGCATACATTTAGAGGTATATCCATAACGATAAATCTCCATTAATTTAATTTATTTCATTCTCAATTTAGGGTTGTCAAGCAAACACGAATTGCAATCGATGATTGCATCACCACTAACTGGAGGATTTCAAGTGAAAAATATAATCGATGTGGTCAAAAATCAGGTACGGCAGTTTATATACGAACCATGCTTCATTTATTAGTTTTAATTCATAACAGTTAATAAACAAATTCGATACTACGTTTTGCTCATTTACTCCGGAAAGATTTAATAGTTCTACATCATTTTCTTTAGAGATCCGTAAGGATAGAACTATACCAGGGGTATACACCTTAAACATAAGGACTGTGAAATTTCCTGCGTCACTCATTGCTGGAGGTTCTGTGTAGCAGATATAGGCCTTAGATTTTGACCTTTCCCAAATCCTTTAATTTCGAAAACACTAAATGTTTTGCCTTTTTTTGAATATTTTTCAGCCATACGGATACTTAATAGATCCCGGAGCAGAAAGAACAATATTCATATGCAGAATTGGCTTACAACCTTCACAATTATGTGTAATAGTCCTTGTAGCAAATATTTTAGCAATACGTTGTTCGTCATTTCATTTGATCATTTGTAGAGTACTTCAGCGTAGACATATGCCATTGTAACATCAGTTCAACCTAGTTGTTCAAGTGATCTGACGTTTCTTCCGCATGACGACTTTCTCTAGTCTGATGATGAAACGTTCTAAACAACCAACGCAAGCTCGCGAACACTCTCTAATCGTCAGCTTTTTATTTATTAATTATCTATTATTATTATCTTATAATTAATTTACTATTTTATTATTTCTCCGGAAAAGGTATAGAACAACCAAAACTTCACCGATTAGTGTGCCCGAAAGGTTGCTGACCTGGGTCATTACGATCGTATCCACCAAAAGCCGTTCGAATCACATGACAGAAATTAAATTTGCCATGATTCAATAGCAATAGATCTTCAAAATCGCATAGCATACGGTATATTTTCGAAACGGTCAACAATATTCCGTAGTATTAATGGTTAGGAATCAATGCGTTCTTCAGGATCGATGGTGCTTCGGGCTTAATTAAGGTAGTTCGGAACGCCGTTTATGGTCGCATTTATTATCAGGGAACATTTTTCTGTGAAACAACATCCAAAGCTTTTGTGTAGCACGTTTACAAGAATAGGGGCGCAATAATATATAGTCTACTCTATATACTCAACTAATTTTCATAAATCCACAAATCCAAGCAGTTCCATTTGCGTGTAACATGTAGATTTCGAATATTGTTTTCACGGAGAGAAATACCAATTTACTATGGTGACTTGAAGCAGTGAAACAAACATGGCCTGTTCAAAGCAATAGCAATAATTTTACCTGACAGTTTTCATGGAATCTAATATAGCGATTGATTTGATGTGTACATTGGACAGATGAGTAGGGAGCTTTATAAAAGGATTGGATGACAAGAATTCTAGTGAAACCATTCACAGGATTAAAGGATCCGCCATCAGCTTAGCAGGGTTAGATGGCGTTGGACCCAAGTACATGTGTGTGGGCAAATGTGACTCAACAGGTTGGTCGTACTAACTTTAGCCAACAGTGGCTTAAAAGCGAATCTTGTTTACTATTCTTCAGCTATTTCAAGGAATGTGGATCCTTAGCGTACTGTCCCTAAGTGATGAGTGCAAATAGCGTGAAACCGGTTGTCATTGTGTGTGATGTAATTTCATGCAAATGAGGATATTTGTTCATGATTATGCGTTTAACCCGATCTAAATTCTTTTTTGGGCACTTGATCGTGCCAACCTTACCCAACAGTCGCTTACAGGCACAACTTAATTAACTTTGTCCTTGACCTGTATTACCCTCAAAGATGACTGGGCAACAAACAGTCTGCAAGCGTTGCCCCTAAGTTTACGTCGGGCAAACATATTTTGGACTCGTTACTAGGATAAACAAAAATAGAACGCGATTAGACCCAAGCTGAACGTTCTGGACACAGGTTATAGCATAGACATTGATGATGTGAAAGTAATAAAGGTGCCTTATGTGGAACGACTTCACGCCGTGGAGGTTAAATTTACAAAAGTTGGTAGGAAAGTGGGCAACATAGTTAATCGGACATGTATCTCGACAATTTAACGCTTTGCTCTGCAATAGCTTAATTGCTGAAAATTCGTGTACACCAAGAAAGTCATTTCCTTCTTCTTCCTAACATTACCTTTTGAAAACTTTGTATATATTCAGGCTAGGCTAGCTAGCTAAATGGTCGTCTGACTTCGGTCGCACGAGCACGTTAACAAAAATTAAGGGATTTCACGGCATACGGAGGAGTATGTCAAATGATCTTTATCTCGTGTGCTTATATCTGGTCCATTATCTCATTTCCGTTTTATCGGTCCAACAATTATCACGTTATCACGCACGCACGCACATCGGTTATGTCTCGCTTCACCCCTGAGGTCAACTTGTCTAACGCTAATCTCGTTCACTCACAAATCCCACAACACAAAAGAAGCTGATTGGTCAAAGGCGTTTATTACACACATCCATACTATGACCGTTTCGGCACACATTTCCTTGTTTTGCACTTTTAGCCACGTACATGTATGCCACTGTTGCGTAACCTTGACCTCACTTGCAAGGGATCGACATGAGTGGCAGATACTTAAGTCAAGTGACCTTGACCTTGCCTACGTGACATTAAATCCTTTCGTTTTCGGTAGCCTGAGGGTGGTAAAGCCAATTACACGTAATAATGAGGTACTATTCAATCAGGTTCCTTCTTGTGACTATCACACTTGGTCTGAGATAGACTCAGTTGAAGAAGCTGTTCGAACATAATGCTATCATATTCGCTCATGACTACGAGATTTTTTTAAACAGTATCCAATTACTTTCCTAAGGCGCTCCATTTTTGGACACCGTGGTTTCGAAATGGTCAATGGCTCCTGTAACAAATTATCACTACGCGGCCGAAATTCAATGTAAATTTCATAAGCTCCCTAATGAGCATTGTCTTTTGTTGTTGCTCTAAACACCCTGGTGCGTAGAGAATTCGAAGTGATCTATGCACATAAATGATGAGGCAGCTTATCTCTTAGTGAAGCAACATTTTCAACTTGTGTTCGAAATTCAAATGCGTAGTCAATGAACATGAAATAACTCAGTCCCACCTTGTTTTGGTCGCAGCTCGGAGAACCCAAATTATCAAACTTCAGTAACTATGGGTTCACTGAATGTTTTTTCGTTTCGAATTTTTTTAAACCATAATAGCAGATAGCTTTTACACAATGCGCTTGCATGTACTTTCCAGAAAACCTGCGAATCTTTATCATACGTGTATTTTGAAAGTCAATGTTTAGCCGGTGAGGGCATCAAATGGAGCTTTGCCGATTATCGTTGTAATCCTTTCGAACAAGAATATGGTGAGCAATTTCAATTTTAATTGAACACAGTTCTTGGAACATTTACCTGCAACAAACTCTGTAGTGGACAATTATACCATATCTTTTATCAGTTGAAAAACTAAAACGCAAAATACAGGATGCAGTATTGATCACCACATTCTTTTTTTAATATCACACTTTGGATTACACCGAGCAAACTAAGTGAGAACAATGGCTCAAACTTATCTTGAACTGCTGACTCACGATTGGTTGCTTGCTTCAGCCTTTGACCCCAAGTACTAGACGGTACATCATTTGTGGTCTTGAATAAAACTCGCTATTTGTTTTATACAGGCCCAAATTCTTTAAATCCTCCTTAACACCACGGTGCCGATAGTTGTTTGACGTCCTATTTCCCCGGTGTGCTGGACCATCCGAGTTGTGATAAAGCGGCCTCGCACCCTTTACCGCACACATTTAAAACTGGTTTCAATCTTCCTACACGCAGTCATCATCCCACATTTCAAATACCACATTTCCGAAAACTGTAGCAGGAGCATTTATTCAGTCCGTATATGCTTACTGTTGAACAGTTTACCGCCAGAAATTATGTCGTCGCCGAATGAAATGATCTTCAAAGAAAAATTAGGAATTTTTATGTTGAATAATATTATGCTGACACAATTTTACTAAAAACCATCAGTGGATTCGTTTTACACAAGCACTTGAAAAAAAATTCGCTCACATACTTTACCGACCGACATTTTCCTACACAATGTCAAACTTGGATTTATTTTTATTCCTTCGTCCAAACACATTAATGGAAACATTAAAGTACGATTAATTTAAATTTTATATGTATATCATATGGTATTTTTATCATAAATCCGTAATGCTGAATCGTGAACCTTGATAAGTGGGTAAAATCATGTCAGCTTTATCGCCTCGTGCCAAGAAACCCGAAGATAGCACTGGCTTCATGAGCCCAAACTGTCTGATTAGAAATACAAAATAATGCCAAGAATTCTCACAATTTTTTCGGATTCATAGGCACATTGAACTAGTTTTTTCACATGTTCGAGCTGAAATAATACATTTGTTTGAAACCGATTTCACAAAAAAGAACCTCTGTTCGTTGGTTATTTTTGTTGAAGAAAGAGGAAAGTGATGGTGTGCGATGACATGTTCGTATCTTAAGCTCACACACTTTCAGTCGCAAGTAAACGTATAACTATCCCGCTGGAAACTAAGTGTCACACGAAAGCGTTTCTCGACTGATATTAAAAAAGTGAATGACCGATTAATTGTTTGGTTGGTCGTCTTTTTCTTGCTCCAAATCCTGTGGCAAATTCAATTCAATTCAATTTTAATGGTCTAAAAAGCACATAGCTTTACAAAAAACCACAGAATAATATGGGAACTACGAATTATATAACAAGCAAAAATCTGATTTGTTAGTTCAAGAATCGGGTACAAATCCCAAAGGCAGAAATCGTTTTCGATTGGTGGGGTGACAAATGTAGATGCATGGTGTTAAAATGTATAGTTTTCTTCGATGCACGGGTTTACAGTCAAAAAGGCATCAAGACTTCTCTTGAAAATCTGCTGATTTGGTGAGCTTACAAGATTTTCAAGAGAAGTCTTGAAGTGCATGTATGTTTAACTTACTTTAGTGAACTCATCCATGTTTTTCATGTGAATAATCACAATATAAAGAGCTTCAAAAACCGAAACCTTACTTAAATTTACATTGTTCAGCAACTATTTCATTATAGATTTTGCGTAATGGAAATTCATCGATATATTATTCTCAATTAATGAAAAATCAAAATTTTTAATTCGGATTTAGGGAAAGCAGGTGGTAAAGTACATTTCTATAAAGTATAGTCTTTTCAATCTGACATAAACTTTAACTTTGTTCTCGGGAAATGCTAAAAAATATTACGTGGATTTTCACTTATCTTTCATTTTCAAGTCTCTTATTTCAACTGGCATTCCTGGTGGGTTGAGAAAGGGTTGTGGATTTTCCTATTTTATCGAAATTTGAACGGAAATCGATACCAATTCTACCAACTTGTGAGTTTACTAATTTTGTATTTATTTGAAAAGCTGATTAATTTCATTCGGTTTTGCTCTAAATTTATATTCAAATCGTCTTCTCTGTGTGAATACAATGGCACGATGAATCTTGCGTCTGAGATTGTTCATCTGTAATTTCTTTTAAAGTCGTTTTGGGATAGATGTTGAACACTTTGTTTATTAAACTTTAACATGGATCTGATTTTTAACCGTATTATTCTGTATCATTTTTTTGAAAAATTCTTCAAAATGCCGGCTCACTTTTTAAAAAAATTAGAAAAGTTTTTTTGGCTTTTAATTGCTCTGTTGGCCGTTATTAGTGTCACATATTGTTCGGTATCCATACGATCTGCATCCTGTTGATATATGTTCGAAATTGTAGGTCTTAAATCGTTTTCCGGACGCCTTACAACCGAATCAGAAATCATACGATCCTTTTATTCGTATCTGGCTTGTACGTGGCTTGTTCAACGTGAGCTCCAGCAAACATGACATGAAGGATTCGCCAACCACTGTGGCTTTGTCAACCTCTGGCATACAACTTTTCAGCTTCGAAATCAGAAGCGCTTGTGAGTACATGCAAGTCTGGCGATGTAGAATCTGCCTGTAAATTGTCCCCTTTATCAATCCAAAATTAGTTTTTTGGTCCAAATAAAAAAATGTTTCATGCATCGATTCATTCATATATAAGGGTACAGCCAACTAGGTGTCTTATAAAATCTAAATATTGCTTGTGATATTTTAGTTATAGTTATTCACGTAAAAAGAATTCACCTCTATCTATTATTCATAATTATTTACAAAATAAAATATATAGTAACCTGAGTTGGCAGGCAGTCTAATGTTCGCCTGTCAATTCTGTTTCTTTCCCTTATTTTACACATCCCAGCTGGGCTCAATTTTATTATATGCCCAGCGACATTTCGCTCAAAATTGCTTACTCCTCAGAAGTAACGCAGAACATTTTATCGGTTAAAGCAAAGTACCCCTAAATGTTAATACATCTATTCGTATTCATTCTGTAGATAGATGATTTTTTCATGAAACGCATACTTAAACTTTCTCGATTTTGGCTTTGCGCGAACCCAATTTAATAGTGTATATCATTTTTATCACAATTCACATTTTTCACCGTTTCTATAAATGTTCATGTTTGTATAAATGGCCCCTGTAAAACTTACTCCACTGTAATTTCTTCACATACGCTTGATTGTTCCTGTTTAGTCGGTACCTGTGACGATGAACAAGTAACCTGTGAAATGGGGTGCAGTTTCAGCGCGCAAAACCAATTCTTTTGTCCTCGGACCTGTTCGGACCGGGGATCGATCTGTGGTAAGATTTTTTGACGCTTGCACAATCTTATTTCTTCCGATGACATTTGTTTTGTTCAAACAAATAAGGCATTTTTCTTTGTCTTCTATATCGAACTGAAATCTCCATTCTCGTATGTGGAATATCAGATTTATAACTTATCTTCATTACTTCAAAGTTGTGTGTCTAAACCGAAAAGTGTATGTCGAGTCTGCTCGGAACCAGAAGGGGTGTAATTTGCTACAAGCGGTTTGGAGGTATGCAAATAAACGAAGCGAATCGAACCATCTGAGAACTATACTGCTGGGGAAAAATTACTCTACGATTGCATCCGGTCGCAGGGGTATGGTAGAAAAGCATGCAAACGTGTATATTTTCTTAAAGCTCATTAGTTTAACCGCGTTGGCATATGCAGATTGCCTGTATTGGATTGAATAGTATGGTTGTGACAATCCTATCCAGAAGGCGCTTCTGCTTTCATCTTTTTTATACTGAAAGTGTTATGCACCTATTATAACGTTTTGTTTTTCTACATCAAAGCTTCGATTGACTAAGGGTGACAACGCGAACAGAGTTTGGGTTTAAATTTAAATGGCTAAATTGTCTACGAAATGCATAATCCATGGTTGTTATTGAGTTTGTTGTGATAGACAGGCGATTGCAATATCAACTGACGCACTACTTTGCACATTGTGATTGCCCATTGATTGCTTCGAAGCAGGTTGCTACCCGATCAAGTAGTCATCATCATGAAAATTTATTTGAAAGAAATTACTTCGAGTATTTTCTGTAAGCGTGCGTGTGTACGACGTCGGTTTACTTACTAACCTTGCTAATTTAATCGAAGCCTCGCGTGTATTGTGTTTCATCGCGAAACTAATATTTTCTGGGAGGGCATCGATGAATATTTAATGAATGCGCTAAACACTTACTCCATTCGCTTGTTTCATTCATTATAAATAAGACTACACGAATTCATTAACGTTATTTATCGATCGAAGTTCAGATTCATTGATTGGCCGGTAATCGTTTCATTCATGGCACGCTATCTATTTATTGGAAAACATGAGTAGCTGACTTCCTATTCGCTGGCTGTCGTATGCGATATTTCACCCAATTAATGAATTTATATATGGGATTTTAGTGTCTAGAAGCACTTGTCTTCCTAAATTGCAAAAACAATATCTAATTGATGCATCGTGTGGTTCATACCTCCTGTACTTACGCCCCACAACCGGGTTCTAGTGACTAGCCGTCAACATGTGGTGGCAGTAATCTTAGTTTCAGTAAGCTTTCCTCTGCAATTTTCTGATTTATTATATTCGATTGAATTTGAAGCAGCGGTTTAGTTGATTATTGTTTTTTGGCATCCCAAATGCATATAAAGATTTTAGTTGCTTGAAATTTCCCGAAAAATGTCTAGTGGAAGGTCTAGTCTACCTCTAATGGTTTGCAGTAATCCTTCATTCATTTATTGTCCTCACTAATCGGTGGAGCATCAACATGCGAATACATCTTTCATCGATGGGCATTTTGTTCTTACCAAGATGAGATTACATAATTTAATTTATCTCCATCCCGCCATTTGTATAACAGTAATCTGAGTCCTAAAGTTGGCGCTAAATAATGAAACATTTATACCCTGAACTTAAAGGAAAACTTGACATGGATAAACTTAGCGAACCAATCAAATAGGTCATCTGCACAATCTCACTCTATGCAATTAATTCAGGCCTCGTAGGTTAATAAAAATTAAGGTACTTAGCAGTCTACACTCAGTCTGCTCACGAGCAAGTTTTTACCAACTCGTCGAGTCAAGTGAAGAGCAATCATAGATATTTTGTAAACGTCCTCGTACCTCAAATGCGGTCTGCTTGAGGGTCGACATCCTGATTTCAAGTCACTATAGCGGAGATATTTTGGAATACGACCATTTTCCTTTCTGTACACAGCCCATTGGCGTAGGCGCGTTGCCGTAGTTTTGTGGCCAGAACTTTGTGATATATATATATATATATATATATATATATAATAATATTATGTGTTGGTGTGACGTTAGAAGTGGTATTAAAAGATGATACCTGTTATTTGAAGAGAAGTTCTTCTCACAAAAGTCAAAATTCAGGTCTTCAATCATCTTCGACCTATCACCAAATGAATACGAAATCATTTTCATATCCTGCACGAACCCCAATTCTATTTCAGAGCGTTGTCCCGGTTTGTCACAGCCGGGGGCGGCAGTGGGGATGAGCTCCCACTGTCTATAAAATGCTCCCATATGGCGTGCGTCTCAAACAGCCTCTGACAACCAAGCCCAGCTCCTGGCCTGCACGTGGCGGAACTGCTTCTACTGACAGGAGAAGGGGCGAAGGCGGATGACTGGCGCCTCAAAACCAGTTTGCTCCGGGTAGATGGAGCTCGTCAGCCTGGGAGGGCAGTCCATCTAAGGGAAGGAAAACCCTTATTCCAAACCTCCGCTGCCTTGCGGCATACCCGATTGCGGGAACGGCTTCGGGAGTGAACCCTGAGGAAAAAT
>JACCGJ010020193.1:0-22909 GCA_013407085.1 Atriophallophorus winterbourni
GAAAAAAGAAAGAAAAAAAGGTGAAATATGAGGGGGATTTTTGTGTCCATTGTTCCACATGTCGATTTTTTTGATTTTTTGGATATTTTTCACAAATTTGAGGGGGGAACACAAAATAGAATGCACTCTCTCCACTGTTGCCGGTTCTCGGCCATCGTCGACAGCGTGTCAAGCCACAGACACTCACTATCCCTTGGACCCCACCCAGGAAGCCGCGTTCGTCCGACCCGAGCTAAACCCGACGTCAAGCGTTTTAAGGCCTTCTTCCAGGTCAGCGGTTGTCCACCTGAACACCGCCGCCAGCCCAGCCAAGCGACACACGCAGCGCGCGGAAGGGTAGGCGCTCAGTCTTTATTCGTAAGACATGCCCTAGCCAGCGAAGACGGGAACGGTCGATTACGTCTCGTAGCATCAGGCTGTCCACACCTAGAACACTGTGCCTCACTTCAACGTTGCTAGTGCTGTGTTGCCACCACACTCGTGCAAGCCTCCGTATACATCGATGTTTAAACACCTCCAAGCGCCAGAGCTCTTTGGCGCGTACTGCTTAGCTCTCGCACCAGTAAAGCGAGGACCCGACCTGACTGAGACAGCGTAAACTCTCCCTGAGTCTCAAACTCACGTCAGACCGCTTCCAGGGATGACCTAGACTAGTGAACGCGAAGCGAGCTCTCGCAATGCGAGAGCCGATCTCACTTTCCAGCCCTCCTCCCGCCGTGATGCAGCTACCAAGATAGGTGAACTGTTCCACACAGTCCAGACTGAGGTCATTGACCGTCAGAGTGGGCTGCAACCCCTCCCAATATTGAAGAAGAACCTTACACTCAGTTGGAGCTAAGTGCAAACCGTACCTAGACGCCTCCAATGCTAGCTGGTTCAGGGCATTCTGTAGGAACACCGGATCATCACCAAGCAAAGCAATGTCATCGTCATAATCAAGGTCAGTGACACGGTTACCTGGAAGTAGCTCGATCCCACCCTCAGCGAAGCTACGGAGAGCATTCTGGAGGACATCCTCGATCGCAAAGTTGAACAAGAATGGGGAAAGCGGACAGCCCTGGCGCACGCCACTGGTTGTGGGAAACGCCGGCGATAGGCTGCCGTAGACCCTGACCCTCCCTGAGGAATGAGAATAGAGCTCCTTCAAGATGGCGACATACTTAGGAGGGATGCCACTCCTAAGCAAGCAGTTCCAAAGACTTAAATGTGTGCATAGTTCCAAACGGTTTAGCCAATATTCATTCGTTCTACATACTACTAATTTTCCACTACAGTTAAGCAAATGATTCAAGGATTTATGGTCAAGAAGTTAATACTCTACAACACCACAGGATTATGGTAGGAATTAAAATATGAAAAATATACTAGTATAAATGGAATTGAGAATATCAAATTTAAGGCTCAGGAATGATATTCTGTTGAATGTGTAAATACAATATCTTTTTAAACACCGCCAGCCAAGGAAAGTCTACCACATGTTTGGGTAGGGAATTCCAAAGAAATATACCACGTATGGCGCAAAACGTACGCCGACTATCAATGCGGAAACTTGGGACTCAAAGGGATAAGCTATGTCCGCGAGTCACTTTCGCATCACACACATCAAACAAGTGTTCTAGTGGATGTCCATCGGTAGACACAATTCTATAGGTCAGAGTAATATGTCGATGTATCCTCCTTTGGACAAAGTCACATTGACGCAGACGCTGTACGGAATATTGCAAAGACCCATCACTGTGAAATATTTTATCAAAGAGAGCAATATCTTTTCGCAGCCAAGGAACCTAGACCACTGCCTCATATTCCATCGTAGGGCGAAGATAGACGTTACCAGCGAGAATCTTCCTAATATTCTTTGAAAGATACCTAACAATATGTTGACCTGTCAATATATATTCTGGCAGTGCATTGTGCTCTTCAGGTTTCCACTAATCCATCTTTTACCAACGAGCTATATGGCAAGTTTTCAGTTCCCATTCGGTATGTCCGAGGAACATTCCTGCCAATTAGAAGCATTTTCTTTTCCGTATGTTGAATGACATATCATTCATGGCGACCCTATTTGTTACGTTGTCCAAATCCATTTACAGTTTCTCAATTATCTGCAGAACTAATTTACGTCCAAATTTTCATATCATCCGCGAACAGGACCATTTTGGATGATATGAGGGGGAATAAATCGTTTATGTATCTCAGAAACAGTATCGGGCCGAGCAAGGATCTTTGTGGGACTCTGCCGGTGGTTTTGAACATTTGGGATAGCATTCCGTTTACTTTAACTCGGGCGTGGCGATCTGACAGGTAGTCGCGCAACCATGAGGCGTGATTTATATTTTCCTAAAAGTATCACTTTTACAAGAAGCAAATGGCGATTGACTCCGTCAGAAGCCTTAGAAATGTCTAAGTAACAAACGTGAATGCAAGAACCTCTATTCAACTCCTTCGTCCAGTCGTCTATCACTATGATAAGATTTGTTAGACAAGAGCGATGAGATTGAAATACATGCTGCGCTGGCGAAAACAAATTACTCAAATCAAAGTGTGCAATCATTCTTTTAGAAATTATACGTTCTATACCTTACAAATTACAGGTAATAGTGTGACGGGACGATAATTTATGACGTCAGAGCGGCAGCACTAGTAATCTGCATCAACCGTGTCATTAAAACCATCAAATATTACTGCCACGTTTTTCACTAGCAAACATTTACGTGTACTTTTGGGGCTATAAAAAGCGACTCTTACAGGAGGTTTCGCAGAGTCGGTTTAAAAATGTTTACCAACGTATTGCTAACAGTATGCACTTCAGATTTAGAGTCCAGTTATATGCGCTTACGCAGCTGCATATTTCGGTTACATTTAGTAAGCTGTTTCGCACGGCAAACCGAACTGTATACATTCGAGACTAAATCGAGCACATTAATTTGCAGCAAATGTACCAAATTCCCAAGACTCTTCATTGAAGCCCACTCATCCTCTAAGAGGAGATACTCGCACAAAAGCAAACGTAAGCGCCACATCCAACATATTCAGTCAGCCTTGCCATTCAATTGCCGAATAAAGGACTATAGTTAATAAGGCACCTTACATATTCGAATATTCAACACATTGATCTGATGAGCTTTTTTCGAATTTGCAGTCACTGCCTGCGTGATTTTGCAAACGCTGGAATAAGGAAATACGAATGCAGACTGTAAATTTCCACATTGTGGCATTCACGCATACTTTACCATTATTAACGAGCATCCTCTGAACTCACCTTATCCAAAGGTTTCACTAGGCAAATGAATAATGTGGAAGAAGTATGTTCACAAATATTCATAAAAGGCAAGTTTAGTTGAAGTCAGTATACAGAAAAAAACATTTAGCCTAACTGCAGTAGTTATTTAACAAATACTTTCGAGTTCATCTGCAGAACAATGGTGTATATAGTTAAAGACGAAACGACGAAAAACGTGGCTGATTAATTTCACTTGCACAATGGTTTGCGCCAAACTTAGTGTAGCGGTTATGGACGTTTGGAGAATGAGAAACTTGTTCTGAAGCGTAGAGCATTAAATCTCGCATCGTTGAGGCTGGCTTGCCGAAATACCTCCACGTGGTGCCAGCTCAGTGGGCTCGGTTCTCCGAGCTCAGCGAAAGGTTCGGCGGTAGTGTCTGAGGGTGTGGTGGGTTTTCGCCTGGCAAGCGTTCTACCTATAAAAAGCCACAAAAATCCAATGATGACACCACGACGCGGCGGATGTGACTCGCCGCTTCAAAAGTCACTGCCCCTTGTCCTCCAAGGACATTGTATGGTGCACAGGCAAAAACTGCAGTCACCAACCTACCAACGGGGTTATCGGGCTCCGAACTGGAAATTCCCAGAAAAGGGCGTATGAACCGCTTCGTCGGTCACCGGCCACCGATAGGTGCGAACCTCTCTCGCTCCACTGCCGTGTGGGTAAAGGCTCGGGGTGGGACCCCCTAAACGAAATCTCCCCTACTTCGGTGTAGGCAACCGGGTAGTATCATGCCTACGTTCAACGATGACGATGATGACAACGTTTTGTACCCCACCTTCTCGCTTTGTACATCTCATTGTTTATGTTGAACGGCACCATATCTGTATCAGATTGTGCAAATATAATAATATAATACTCGCATCGTTGCCAAATTATCGGAACAATCAACATTTAACGGCACACAGCTTCGTATAGTCAGACACATCGACAAAGTGGCAACTAACTTTCCTCAAACATTTACAACGATGCTGAAAAGCGCAAAATAGCATCACAGTTCTGGCGAAAGCATGATCACGGCACTTGTTTTAACCTGGTCAGAAATTGGCGATTGTGAAATCGATCAGTTAAGTACCCGGCGTTTGACGACGATCAACTATCTTTTTCTTGTCAAGAGCTTAGGTATTAGTCTACTTGACGTTATTCCGATATTCAGGTTCACCCATTATATGGGGCGCTAGATATACTTCAGAATAGAAGACACATGTTAACACAATGCCATCACGAAGATTACAACTGTGAATTGCTAAATTTATTTGCCGCCGGTAGAGAGCACCACTCGGAAACTAACCACGATTTATATTTTTAAATTTCCCTCACATATTTTCCTAGGACTGGGCCACCTGACGGTATCTTAGTACACGTGAAGTCTATGACTGCGCGGCATATTTCATACATCATTCAATCGTGAATAACCGATTTGCGTATGCAGACATGAAAATTAGCGCAACAAAATTTCTAAAATTGTATTCAAAAATAACTTTCAGTGTAAAAATAAAACTTGAAGAAAACTGGGGAAAATAGTTCATTCCTCTCAAGGTCACAGAATTGAAGCGGGCACGTTAAATTTCACCTTGTAACTATCAAACAACATGACAAACTGAGCGAGCTGATCTTGTACAATATCTGGAAATAAAAAGGTATGAAAAGAAGTAGAAAAAGGATAAAAGAATAATCATATTTGCATGCACTTCCATCATACACACCCCAAGACCGATATTGTGCTGCGTGCAGTTATCAGGTAGGAACAGTACTAGCAAACTGAATATTGTTTAAAACAAGTCACAAAGCAAATAATTTTTGCACGAAATCTCATTAGAACGTACAATAATAATCAATTGAAATAAATGAAAAATAACATCTAGTTAGAACAAATTGATAACAACCTGCCGTGTCGCACGAATCCACGAGATATCTATTCGCACCCGAAATCGATACAAATGAGCCTTGTGTGAAAATACCGGGGAACATTTTGATGTTGGAATGAGTTACTTGCAAATGTAAGTGATACACGTCTGTTGCAGAACTAGTGAATATGTATACCGCTGAGCACTTGAGTTGATTAGAGGAAACGATTAATGGTGGCAGGAATTCAGAGGTCTACACCGCACTCATATTAAGCATGATCCCTGAGGCTTGCTAGATGTCAAGGAACGATAAACCCGTCAAACCTATCCACGAAAAGAACATCACCGTGATTGGAAAAGGCCTTACGCATTATCTTTAGGGAATATTCAGTATAAACCACAAGTGTCGGGATATACTAGTGTAAAGATACATGATAATAGACGATACTGTATTGACCGTGGATATTTCACCTTGAGGAATGACAAAGGTTTATTCAGTTGGCTGGAAGTTGGAGCGAAGTCGCAAGAAACAGGTCTAATTGTAAAGTTATATAGCAGGATCAAACTAGTGAAACATAGCTCACTGCAAACAAAGCAAGTGGGCGGGACCCGAGGACTTGCTAAAAACTGGGCGAATCGTCGAATGTCCAAGCTGACGGAGAAAAATTGCTTCTGGATATCTTCATCGTGCTGTGGAGGGGGATCGATAGAAGACGATTGTCTGGCGGGGTTCGCTACCCCGTGGCCAGAATCCGCGGGCTTGTTTGGTGTTTGAGAGCTCGCGCTGCAAATCCAACATTTGGCTCGCAGACCGCGAAACGAGATTTGAACACGAGCTAACGTTTCCACATTCACCGCTAAACGTAGGTCACCGGAACCGTTAGCACTGATCAGCTGGAGAGAAACAGAGAAATAAACAAGTCGTTTCTTCAACACGAGTTCTACGCATCTAATTTAATACTCAAAGGTGCATCTCGCATCTAGGTATCTCTATCTATCTATCTATCTATCTATGTATCTATCTATCTATGTATCTATCTATCTATCTCTCTCTCTCTCTCTATCTATCTATCTATCTATCTCTCTATCTATCTATTTATCTATCTAACTATCTATCTATCTATCTATCTACCTAGGTATCATGCTATGCGTCTTTCTATCAATCTAATTATGCCATAATTCGCCACACGTATTATTTCAATAACAAAGATGACTTACCAGAAATTTGGCGAATTTCTTCATCCGATCAACAAATGGCCTCAGAGTTTTCAAGTTCGGAAAAAATATGCTCACCTAAGGAAGGAAGGGGACCATTGCACTTAATGCTATGAATATGAGGATGAGAGAAAATGACTGTATGATGTTTTAGAATCGTTTGTGTACATGCACGAATATGACAGTCACAAAGTGCACCTATGTGTGCTCAGAGATAGACCGCATCAAGAGATTAACACACAATACGAAAGAAAATTCATGACAGCTTATCTTTTGTGGATTTCGCCTCGGAACTCAGAAACCAAACAATACAACAGCCTATCAGATCACACGGTCCTCAGCTAGACTGCAGATTGGCGATTCGACACAAATGTAAGGTACTCAGCACTTGGCAAGATTCTTCGATACAGTGATTCATCAACGAAACTGTATGAGTGTGTATGTATGTATGTAATGTATGTATGTGTGTATGTATGTATGTATGTATGTATGTATGTATGTATGTATGTATGTATGCATGTATGTATGTATGTATGTATGTATGTATGTATGCACGTATGTATGTGTGTATGTATGTATGTATGTATGTATGTATGTATGTATGTATGTATGTATGTATGTATGTATGTATGTATGTATGCATGTATGTATGTATGTATGTATGTATATCTGTATGTGTGTATGTATCTATGTATGTATGTATGTAGTATGTATGTATGAAGCCGCAAGGTTGATCCAGGCAGCACCGCATAGTTAGAGGCAGTGCGTGGGATAAAATAGTGTCAAATTTCCCGGGCCAAGGCAGATATAAGAGAGAATGGAGATGATACTGCAGCGCGCTTCCGCACTCAGCTCGGTAAAAGTGGCACGGGGTTAGCTGTGCAGTACAAAATTACTGCACGATTGCACTTTCGTGAGCAGCACACCGAAGCAAATTGGAGTCTTGACCTCGACAACCAGACAGGATCTCTGCTCACATGCACTCTATGAAAGTGCGGCTTCAAAATTTTGATTTCCTAGACGCCTCATTGTCCGAGTCATACATTGAGCCCAAGCCTAAAAGGGGACAAAAAAACTTCGCTTCAGAACGAATTGTATCTAGAAAAGACGTGATGGCTGCATTCCATGCGTTTGGTCTGCGTTCGTGTACGATCGAATGATGCGGATAAATAGGAGAAACCGCAAGGAATCACGCCACAATGGTTACACTGTGACGTGCAGTAAAACATGAGCAAAAACATGTGACTGTCTTGTCATATATTTTTTGTTTGTGGCTCAGCAACCCGGAGGTGTGACGGGCAATGTGCCTCCGAACGGATTGCTTTCCGTTAGTTCCTTTGTCGTTTACAGACGAAAATAAACCAGCGGCAGCTGTTGAGATTAGCATTCATGGTCGACACTGACCTCTAACAGCTGACAATGAAAAACTATCCCACCACACCCCATCACATAGTCTCAATGAATCCATAACCTCTATTTCACTGCCGATCTTATGTGTCTATGTTTAGCTTTATTTTCTCAAACCAAACTTTCTCAGTTCGCTTAACGATCTTCCGGTATCAAGATGTGTGTGCAGGAGCTTCGTATTCGATTGGATCAAATGCAAGTAGAAGCTTTATTCGTTCCGTCTCGAAAGCTTGACGAAGTAATTTTCCCTTTTAAATATACAACTCTCAATATGTTGCTAGTATTCACATAGTACAAACGATAAGACGCAGAGAACTCACGTCAAAATCCGGGTCAGGAGGTTCGATGAACTCAGCCCAGAGGCGTGGCGGTATCACGTGCACTGGGAGAAAATGCCATACGGCGCGAGAACGTCCGCTGACGCTGGACTGCGAAAACCGGATGTAAAGGAGAGATGGAATCGTAAAAACGTCAGAAAAGGACATAACAAAACAGCGCAACCGAATAATGAGACTCGCAGACCTGTTCTAGTTCAAGCGCCAAACACGGTGACTTCCTGCGGACCAGTTTGAGTTTCAGACCGTGAACACTAGGTGTGGAATATGAGGACGTTGTAGAAAAGCCCACCAGCGCCGTACTCATGGTGCTGGTGTTCCCGCTTTGCAACGAACTCGATACACCCGTTCCACTTGGGATGCGCAGACAGTGTAGCAGTTGTTCGAGGATCACTTCCAAGACAATTTGATCTTGTTCCGCCGAGACACCTTCGCAAACACGCTCGGAAAACAAATCAACCTGAACAATGTGAACAGCTGTGAACATACATGATCTAGCTCACACCAGGCGGAAATACCCCCGAACGCGGCCCGTTCTTTGACCACAAAAATGATGCTACTTTTGGTCAGTCGGAGGATGGCGTTCTTGGCCAAGCCGGAAACTAAATACACGAAATCTGCGAAAAGGAATCGTGGGATGGAATAAATATTTGGGTTGCTCACTACATTAACGAATACGCTACATACTACTGCACTAACAATTCAACAAAGACCCATGGGATAGAGAGATACGAAGATGGCTACACCTTAGACTTTATTAACGCAAAAACTTTTAAAAGGCATCTCACGGTAGCCGTATCTTCAGCGCAAATATTACCGATGCAAACCAGACAGTTGGGTCACTGGCGCACCGCGACAACCTATTTTTGTTTAAAGAAACGAAGACCAGTTGCAGGAATACAGGTATCTTTACTTCGAGCGCTGCGGGAGAGATTGCTACTCCGAATCGGACTGTTTAGTCATTCGAAAAGCTGTGGAACATGAAAAAAATTACATGATTGTGATGTACATCCATGGTCGACATCGACCGAAGGAGGCCAACAACAACAACTTCATCGAAGGTAAGGGGTGATGATGCGGTCAGTAAAGACAGGAACATGACAACGGAGATGGTGGCGTCTAAAACGCTTCCAACCTGACAAGATCAGCAAGTACTTGAATAAAAAAATCAGATGGACGTATTTCATGGAATTCTAAGAGGAACAGCGCAAATCTGGGGTAACTGAAACATCTTTCGGATGGCTGAATGTTTGTGTGTTAAAACTTGAGATCACTAAACGCTGAAATGTTGCATATGAACCATTAGGAATAAAATGAAGAAAAGCGTTATACGGAAAATGGAAATTCCATTCTAGGACGAAAAAATAAAACGCATATAATAATCCAGCGTTTTTCCGCACGCAGATCATTATCGATGGCAAAATACAAATGTATCATGGTGTAACCCCTGCTGTATGAAAATAGAATACAAACCGTCGATAAAGAGACATAATGGAACTTAACATAACCTGTTCCGTATTGAGCGGTTATGTTTAAATTTATATCGCAATAATGAATACATTTTATTCTGAATAATTTTCGGCGTATTATGTTGTTGGCCTCATTCGGTCGATGTCGACCATGGATGTACATCACAATCGAATGAATTTTCATGTTCCACAGCTTTTTGAATGACTAAACAGTCCGATTCGGGAGGAACAATCTCTCCCGCAGCGCTTGCAACGATGGCCAGAACTTTGCTGTAGGGCGTCAGTTACACGCCGCGGCGTGACCTGAGTTCAGCAGCAAAGAGCTGTATCTTCTCCTCCCCAGCTTGCAGACGACGCTTTACACAATGCCTCAAAAGTGAGCGGTCAAGAGCAAGTTCTCCCCAGCTCGCGGGGTCAATGTCAAGAGCTTTCATATCTCTTTTGCAAACATCTCTGTACCGCAATGGTCGACTTCCTAATTGCAACTCACCATAGAGTATATCTTTCGGAATACGACCATTTTTCATTCTATAGACATGACCAAGCAACCATATGCGGCGCTGACGTAATAGGGTGAAGATGCTCTGTAGACCAGCTTTGGAAATCACTTCAGCGTTAGTCACTCTGTACATCCACGTATTATGTACTGAATGCCAAATCGATTGTGCTGAGTAACAGAGGTGGATGTACGAAACACGTGAAACAGGTCGATTTTAGACATATTCAGCACTTAACTTAAAATCACTGTGATTTTTATTTGAACACACGAAAAAAGACATATTTGCTACTCAATTTACTTTACCTACCAAACCAAAAAACGAATATGAGAGGAAAATTTGAGATTGCCCGTCACATTTAAATCCAAAACTGCGGTATCAAGCATTGTGCTTGAAGTTGACGAAATTTCTGGCTGCTTCATTCATTAAAAACCTGTTCACATTTTATCAGATCAGCACAACAAAATCCCCATTTTTCTAAAATACAACATGTGTGTGCACAGGGTGTTAAATGACCTTCTTTTAAATAGAAACATGTTTTAAGAAAATATCAAAAACAAAAGGGGTCCATGTTGACTGAAGAAAAAAATAATTTTGAGCACGGCCGACTTAGAGGCCGCACCGTGATATGTTGTACGAACCAGTTAACATTTTTTCAACCTCATCTTTACCATCAGCACATGATTACAGTACACATGCGAAAACTCATTGTAAAATGAAAGTGCAAGGGATGTGAGCAAGAACATCACAACACACAGGTTATGTTTTTGTGCTAAACTGAATAATTGAATAATTTGGAATGCAACATATTTATTATCCTCCTGCTTCTTGTAAAACACGAAGTAAAATGATCCCAAGGAAGAAAATATATTGACGCTTAACTAAAGACACCGCGTCGCACAAATGATCAATCCAATAATCTATGCACATCAAATTACAGCTCCGTTAATCCCCAAGGGAAATATGCTAATTCGCCTCAAACTTCGCTACAACATGCTACTGATAATTAAAATAGTAGTACCGAGAGAAAAACACAAAACGTACTTGAAAATTGATCGACGCAGGCTGCGTCAACCGTGCGAATGCGAAACTTCATCAAGCTGCAATTGAACAAAGCCACCGTTGGCACCCATAAATTGAACAAACAAGTGGGACTGAATGAAAATAACTTGTTTTTTTGCTAAGATCAATGTATTTTTAATCACGTTAATTACGCGACAGATGAATACAAGTAGAAAAATAGAGCACAGATTAGCTCGAGAAAAGGTAGTTTTTCGTGGGGAGTAATTGCGCCTGTAGGATGCAGTCTGAAACCAAAGGAAAATAAACGATTATTGATCGAGCAACGTGAACCATGGAAACGGAATACCGAGCAGATCAATGTGGTATCACTGAGAATGTTTAACAATCGAAGATATGTTTCGAGTCAATTTGGTAAAAGACAAAAGCATGAAGCACAGTCCTAGGCTGCTGAGATACAGTCACGTTGTCAAGGAGCAATGAGGGACTGTTCGTAACAGCATGGTCGATATGAACCATGGATCTATTTCGCAAGCGCATTTTGCAGTGCACAGCCCAAGAGGGTGAAAGAACAACCCATCCGACAATGTTCACAGCTATTCACGGTATTTCATTGATCGGCTGATATTACACAGGGTCGGTGTGATATCTGCTCTGCAGCGAAAAGCGGCATCGGGCATACCCTGCCTACAAATGAAGGTTTACACCATGCCACCCATTGAGATGCTAAATGTTGGTTCTTCGCATATCGTAAACTAGTACACGCGTTTCACACACGTCTTTGTTCCAAAAGTGTGACATACCCAAAGGTTTTACAAAACCCTTTTTCCTTATTATTCATCTTCAAATTGTCTTATAAACCTAAGGAGATGGGGATAACTTGTTCTTGACCGCTTAATTTAAAGCGCCATCTCTGAGCCAGGGAAACGCAGACATTAGTAAAGTTTGCTGAACATAAGGCAAGCCGATAGCGTGCAACTGTCGCTGATCGATCGAGTACTGCGAATCGCTGTGGAGAGATTGTTCTTACTTACTTTACTTTTGCGCGACAATCTCCTCCTGCAGGATGAGTCAGCTTCAATGAAGAGTCTTTGGAATTTGGGTACAAAGCGGCGTCCCCAGAACAACTCGGGGTTTGTTCGACTCAACTTCTCTAGCTATTGCACAACCAAGTGCGACCTGCAAGGCAGCATGGAGTGGCCAGAAAGTGATGGTTTGCACCAACTAACGGTCTACGAGACTCTGACCCAGATTTTTTCCTCAGGGTTTTCTCCCCGCTCTCGCGTATCCCACAAAGCAGCGGAGGTTTAAAATCAGGGTTTTCCTTCCCTTAGATGAACTGTCCTCCCAGGCTAACGAACTTCATCTGCCGAAGCAAAATGGTTTTCAGGCGCCAGTCACTCGCCCTCGCCCCTTCTCCTGTTGGTAGAAGCAGTTCCGCCGGGCTTGGGGAGCCACTCCTGTAGGCCAGAAACTGGACTTGGTTGTGAGGGGCTATTTGAGACGCACGCCATATGGGAGCATTTTATACACAGTGGAAACTTATCGCCACTGCCACCTCCGGCTATGACAACATTTGGGACCTCAGAGATTCTTCTCCCCGAATCGGACTGTTTAGTCATTTGAAATGTTCTGGAGCATGAACATGCCATGCACTTGTAATGTATATCCATGTTCGACATCGACTGAAGGGGGCCAACGACAATAACAACACCTTAAACATGTATGTATGAATGTATGAAAGCACAATCCTGATCCAGGCAAAGTGCCGCACAGTCAGAGACTGCACGTGGGCTATGATACTGTCAGGTTGCCCAGACCTAGACAGATATGAGAAATAGACAATAAAGATAGCAGTGAGACTCCAGCGTGTTTCAGCATGCAGCTCACTACCCGTGGCCAATCAAATTAGCCCCGAATACTGGATGCATACGGTGGCGCAATCAAGTTAACCAGAACAAAAGGTAATTAAGCTAAGAATTGAACACCAATAAACCGGATACATTCATCTGAACCAGCGTTCGAGAGGTATGGGTATAATAGTCAAGCTGACTGAAAAGAAAAAGATTCGCCGTGACAAACGATGGAGACACGCAAAAAGTTAAAAATGTACAGGACAACAGCATGCTCAACAGAGAGAGAGAGCAATAAACACCGTAGCTGTATCAGGTTGCCGTTTACTAACATGCTTTGTCGATGATGGTATGGTATGAAAGCACAAGCCTGATCCAAGCAAAGTGCCGCACAGTCAGAGACTGCACGTGGTCGATATTACTGTCAGGTTGCCCAGGCCTGGACAGATATGAGAAATGGAGAATAAAGAATAAAGAACAGCTTCGTTCTCGGCCGCAGGTGAACACACGTGGCAATCAAGCATTAAACATGGCAAGCAATCGTGTGGCACTTTTGTGCAGAGCAACTAACTGCTTGCTAAATTGATCTGCCACCGGTAGTGTGGTGTATGTAGAAACATGCTGAAGTCTCACAGTTATTTCATAGTTTTAATATCTGGCAAGGCCTTGGCAACCTGACAGTAGCTTCGCCCACATACTGTCTGTTCTTTTTTCTTCCTCATACCTGTCTAGGCCTGGGCAACCTGACGGTATCTTGGCCCACGTGCAGTCTCTGACTGTGTGGCACTTTGCCTGGATCAGGCTTGTGCTTTCATACATACATACATACATACATGCATACATACAGTCTCTAAATGTGCGGCTCTTTGCGTAAATTCATGTCTAGGATGCTATGAGTGAGCACGAGATGTGAACCACTGTCAGCGTGAACGGGGACTTACCGAAAACCCAGTGCGATTTCACACAAGGAATCCTCGCGGATGCGTCTGGGCCAATAATGAAATTCGCCTGGTTTGAGTGATTGGTAATCTGGCGCGGAGACAAACGTAGAAATTTCGAAGAAAGGATAAGCAAGAATATTATACTAACGTACTGCAAGTACGTACGAAAATTAAAAAACAACGCTTAGAAATCATTAACATGAAGCATAAGCCAGAATTAGGTAATCTGTTGAAGTGGCACAACCAGTTATGTTCCAAGTCACTAAATGACTAATGAAATTGCGTTTACAAAGTAAAAAAGAAACGTGTTGGTGAAGGGACATGCCTTATTTAGAGACTGCATTTTATTTTTTTCGGAAGTTTTGAAATAGTTTGCGACAAGTGGAAAACGTTCAGAGCGTTAGTTTGGACGAAATTATTTTTCTCGTGTCTGATTGGCCCAATGAGTCACCTTGATTTGACCTTGGCGAGCACACTACTAAACAGCTGTGGGAGTAAAACACGATCAGCTTTTTCGGTACAACGGCCCGCTGGGTGGTTCGACGCAGCGCCGTGTGAGAAACAGCCTCTCACAAAGAAAAGGATGCTGGACTGTCACAGTCGACAAGGAATAAATGGTTCGAGAGGAGTCGCATGCGTGTAGTATAATCCAGATGACGCCGAGTAAGAAGCTGCAGCTGCTGTAAGATGGAACTTAGTTCGATTGACGTGGTGTCAAATGTCCCTGATCCAATGAAGCTCGCGCGAACAGACCATATTTCGGATGCATAACTTCAGGCAGATCGCAAATGCTACATCCGATTTCATGACAATTTATACAGGAAGAGTAATGCCGATAATATTGTTGCCCCCTTGCAGTCTATGACTATGTGAAACTTTGTTTGGGCATGGGTGGAGTTTTCATACGTTAAGCATGTACGACCGAAGAATTCAGTTATACGGAAGCAGATTAATTTATAAATACACGAAGCGTTAGACAGCCGATGCAGCCGCTAAAAAAACGCCAAAACTATCATAGTAACGAACATTTATTTGGCGATTTGCTGCAGTATACGGGTAGAACAACCACCAGAAGTATGCATGGGATCACAGTTATAAAGTTACGTCAACTCTCCCGCAGTCTAACAAACTGCGATACTAGCATGATACCCAAGGCTAGATAGGAAATTAAAAAACAATCATGTTTTTTGGGATGCACCTTATTACTGGTATTATGCAATTCAGTACGGTGGTAAATAAGTACGTAGAAGTATGACGTGGAAACACAAGCCTGTTCCAGGCAAAGTGCCGCACAGTCAGAGACCGCACGTGGGCTAAGATAGTGTCAGGTTGCCCAGGTCAAGACCTAGACAGATATGAGGAAGAAAAAGAACAGCAAATGGTAGTGAGACTCCAGCCATTGCTTGGCGAGGTCGCAGACGTTGCAAGGATTTCGGGGACCGATACGAGGGTGTTCCAAAACGATGAAGATCAAAGTGATCGCTCCGATATGATATGCAGAATGTATTGCTGTTATGCAAAGAAATTTGAGTGCAATCGGTTAGAACAGTTCTTGGGTAACGTTTCACTTTTGATACAGAAGCTTCGTCAGACCAAGGGTGATAGTCAGGACAGGGAACATGATTAAGTAGTAGTCAATCCCCCACCACTGATTTAACCTTACAGCTAAACAGCCTGTATTAAGTCTACGGTGTGTCACGTCTCGTAGGAATGACCAGGATCAGTGGTTGATTTTCCTCCTAGTGTGTATCCATAGTATTATTGTTATCATTCGTGTTCTGCTTAATACGTACATATTTATCAGTCAAGAGATGAAACTTTGAGTGTTCCGAGAGAGGTTGGTCTTGAAAAAGGGTTTACAGAATGTAAGCGAGATACCCACAGAAGTATAAAACAAAAGCAAGTTACATTTCCGGATATATCTCGAAACCTTGTTCAGTAGCGGTTTAAGCACCTTCTTTTGTGGTTGATTAAACTTGTATGGTTTTAAGTGGAGTGACGAAGAAAACCTGTTGTGATGCATGTCAGTGAAAGCCGCAAGGAAGCCGTTGTACTGATGTCGCCCTACTCGTTCACGAAATGTGATTGAATACATGTTCCATTAGAGGTGTAGGCACTCCATTCCAGATTCTTTGTGCTTACTATATTACACATTTCGTAGCTCTTTAAACCCCACCCTTTCCCATCATTTAGGATTTAATTTTATATTATTTTTGTCATGGTTGTATGACAGTCAAGCATTCGTTAATTACTACCGATGCAATGTTGTCCTGGACGATGAAGATGAGTTGTAAATACCGCGAGAAACCAAACCACTCACCATCGCACCACCTAGCTCCAGGAGTTCACGTAACATATCGCGACTTTCGTTACTTTTCAAGCTCACGTGGATCGGGCCAAGAGTGGAGAACAAACGATGCAAAGTTCGGGTTCTTGACTCACGAGGAAGGCCGGCAGGCTGGAAGATGAAAGATTCCAATAGGAAATCGCACGCCGGTTACCCGCAAAGTACCGCACAATCATAGATTGCACGTGAACTTAAATACTGACAGATTGTCCAGGCCAAAACAGAAAACAGAATGATAAGGGAAATAAAAATGACACTCCAGCAGCACGACTGCACTTTTCACGACCAAAGTGCAACCTACAGGGCAGCGGTCGGTGTCGGCAAGCGAATGACCATTTCAAGATCCACAACTTTCCTAATGACTAAACAGCTTGATCGGGAAGGAACACTCTTTCCCGTAGCGAACGCAGTGATAGGCAGAACACGGTGGTAGGATGCCAGATTCACACGAAATGCATGATCGACGATTAGCAGCTGAGAGTAGCATCTGTATTTTTTTCTCAGCTTGCTGACGACGCTTTACATAGTCTCCAAAGTGAGCGGTCGATAGCAACTTCTTTGTAGCTCGTAGAGTCAGTGCCAAGAGCTTTCATCTCTTTTGCAGGCACATTGTACCGCAAGTGCGGTCTGCGCAATAGTCGACTTCCTAATTGCAACTCACCATAGAGTAGATCTTTCGGAATACGAACATTTTCAATTGTGTGCACATGACCAGTCAGCGTATGCAGCGCTGACTCCGTACCGAGAACGTGCTCTGTAGACCAGCGTTAGAAAGCACTTCAGCATTGGTCACGTTGTCCATCCACGATATGTTTAAGATATGGCGGATGCTTCTTAAATGAACAGCATTCAGCTTAAGTTCGTGTTTTCTGTGGATGGTCCAGGTTTCCTTGCTGTGCAGTAAAGTTTTAATGAACACGTACATGGATAAACTAGGTGCTTTAGGAACATACAAAACCCAAATTTTCCATCACTGACACACATAATCGAAGAATATAATTCTCTCTCAAAATCAATCAACGTACCACAAGCCTGGAATGGTATACAGTACTACTCAGTCCCCGCGATCAGATATCGCAATGGCTAGTTACGCTTCAGGATATGTCCGGAAACCGTGCACAATGGCGGTCTTGCACTAAGCATCTTCTTGGAGTGTTTGCTTAACCTTGAATGTTGTCAAGCTTGTTATGATGCATGACAGTGAAAGCCGCAAGGAAGCTGCCGTGCCGATGTCGCTCTACTCGTTCGCGAAACTTGTTTGAATGCATGTTCCATTCGAGGTGTAGGCACCTCTTCCCGGTATGTTTGTGCTTACTCTTCTATCACTCTTCTATCAGATTCGTATCTATTTAAGTCCCACCCTTCCCCATCTTTTAGGACTTTACTTTTTCATGGTTAAGCATTCGAGGTGCTACCGGTGTAATGCTATTTCCGATGATGATGATGATGAGTCCGAACCACCAGGTGATCAACGGATAAAAAACGACAAATTGAACACCCAGAGCACGTACCCGGAACAGCAATTCATCAAGCCACGTCCCGCAGCCCACAGACTCGGTGATCCATCGATCTGAGACAATCGGGACACCGAGCAACAGACCGCGAAGCAAATTCGGCGTTCGACGAAACGGATCCACACTGACCAGATGGGAGGCATGTTTCACATGGGAACATCCCGAGCGGTTGACGCGGCACAGATGCGATTGTCCGGTGGCGATTATAATTGTAATTTTCGTAGCGAAATGGCGCGGCTAGCAGATTGTGAAGCTGATTTCCACTCTGAGGGAAAAAAGTGAGAAAGCAAAATGGGAAAACTGAGTACGGTTCGAGTTAAAATCAGGGATCTGTTTGGTCGGTTAAATAGATGCTAGACATGAAATATGTTCAAAGAAAGCACAAAATAACCAGCTGTACTACGGCGAGCAAGGTAAATTACACAGGAATAGCTTCTTTTGCAGAGTTTCTGAAGGTCAGATTGTTAATCATTTAGCCAATTAGCTGTATTTGTGTCGATTCTCACATTCGTTGATACTTCCTTATATCAGTGTAGGTCCGAGCAACCTGAAAGAATCTTCACCCAGATGCGATCTCTGGCTGCGCGGCACTTTGCAGGATCAGGCTGGTGATTTCATACATTCTCGGCGATCGCTAAGATTGAGCAATTCAAAAACTGACTGGCTAATACCGCGAATTTGAAGACGAATCCTCATAGTCAAGCGGACGTGCAATCGTGCAGTACTTTGTGCTGTGCAGCGAACACCGTGCTAAATTGATTGGCTAGAGTTAGTGAGCTGCATGCTGAAACCTTGACAGTCTCACTACCATTCCCTATTCTTTTTTCTTCCCCATATCTGTCTAGGCCTGATCTACGAATAAGCGGTGGTTAGAAATCTAAGAATAGACGCTTATAAGCATGGAGCTAGCTTACTGGGCAATGTAAGTTACTGGACGCCTGTTAGTGACACTTCATATAAATTAAGTGGCATCTGTCTGTATGAAATCACAAGCCTGGAAGCATACGAATTGTGGCCTGGCCAGAGTCTAGCGGGTGGGGGTTATGGTATGGTATAAAACAACAAGCTAGATCCAGGCACGGTGCTGCACAGTCATAGATTGACAGTGACGATACACGTGACGATAGCATACCCATGGGCAAATGTGGGACAGTCAAGAAGAACTCACTTTCGCTTGAATCCGGTGAAAAGAATGACGGGAAAACGAGCATCACACGAAGAGTCTGTGGCGAGGAGAGCGAGTTGAGATTAGTTGGTGACACCAAAAGCATAGTAAACATTAATACAATCACTGGTATACTTGTATGCCACCGTTAAATAGGGTTCTTGCAAAGAATCATGATGTTCAAATACAGAATCACAAAGTGATTCTTGGTCAAGCACTTGAGGCGTTTATAAACGACCAATATATTTTGGTGGTGTGCAAGGGATGGGGATGTGAGCACCAAAATCTATTGGTCGTTTAAAACGCTCCTTGAGTGCTTGACCAAGAATCACTTTGTGATTCCGTATTTGAACATCGTGGTTTTTTGCAAGAACCCTATTTAAAAATGGCATACAAGTATTCCTTTGTTTACCACTTTACCACTGTTTCAAGGCTCACTGAACCTAATTTTACTGTCTCCACCTGATGATCAAAAACTGGTACTGGTGTACAAGAGATGGGTCTGTGAGAACCAAAATATAATAACACTATCAGTTCGGGTTTCCCGTTAACAGTTCTCAATCACTGACTCGAAGCCAAATAAAAAGCAGAGCGGCGAGGAACCAACAAAATTTCGAAGCGGTCGAATTCGCACAGATCAAGTCCTCTAACCCCGTCACGTAGTTAAGAAACGCTTCGCTACCGTCTCGGACATCCTGCAATATGGCGGAATACGCAACGTTGTTGTCTTTGTACAACTGAGGCAGATTTCAGCAACACCACATATCTCGCCAAGGATGCTTTAGTTCGCGATCGAGATTGTTCAGAAGAAAGCGTTGGATAGTCTTTGGGATGTAACGACAGGGAACATACCAACCTCATTGTTCGTTTTGAGAGATGACATCCAACGACGGTCTTTGAGCATATAATTCAAAGAGAGCAATGGTAGTACGCTAAATTACGAATTGGCTGACATCTTTCAATATCACTGTTAAGAACCTTGAAGAACACGATGTCTCGCAACGGTACAATTCGTCATAAGCTAGAACAACATATGTTTCATTCCGTATTAAAGGATGCCTCCGCATAGTAAATTAATTTGAAGTTGTAGAATCTCAACAAGTTAAGTGTGACAGTTGTGGATAGCGGAGAGTTCCTGGATTACGTCAGTGCCAGCAAACTAAAAACAGAAGTCCAAACGTTGTGAATGTGCGGCTGAGACGATTATTCAATTGCGCTTGTCTGCTAACCCCGGTCATGGTTGAAAAATGAAGAAATTAGACATTACAAACACCGGACCATTAACGGGGATTAGTTCCTGACGGCTCCCTCCAACTAGCATCGCAGACACGGTTATTATACATTCATTTGGCAACGGAAGGTCTAAAATAATAAACAGTAAAAACGGTTCGTCTTCTAGACGGGTTTCAACTCGACCAGAAGACATGGCTCTGAAGTGAGTTCAATTGCAGGAGCGGGGCCTTTGAATCGGCCGTGCTCAAAATTAATGTTTTCATGCGTTTTTATTTTTTCAGTCAACACGGAACCTTTTGTTTTTGAAACGTTTTAACATGTCGCGAACATGTAAACGAAGGACGTTTGATGCCCCGCACGCTTTAAATACTGCGAAATATTTTTATTTTGAAGAATGGGGAATTTGCTGCGCCGGTCAGAAAATGCGAGAGAAAACTCATACATGGGGGTTTAAAAATCGTGCAGCATGACTTTTCACCAACATCCATCACAATCACAAAGCCTAATGCCTGCAGACGAAACCGAAGCTGTTTTGATTTTGAATGTGACTGGCAATCTCAAATTTTCCCATCAAAGTTTGACGTCCCTCTTATTCGTATTGAAATTCTGTGTTTAAACTATTTTGATTAACTGAAAATTCGTTTTAACGAATAAAGTTTTCTTCTTCTTCTTCAAAGCATGTTACAATTCATTAATCCTTGAAGAGACCTTCATCCTGATTTCACAAGTAAAATTTAATTGAATGAGTTAAAACTAACATCATCAGGGATGGCAGGGACCGAATGCTAAACTGTCATACACGCTCCCATGACACGATAGAGTCGTAAAGAGATGGAGAACGGCGGGACTTGAAGAAAAGCACGAAGAAATTGGGACGATGTGCCTACACCACTAATCAAACACGCATGCAATCAAGCGTTGTGACCGCGTAGAGGCGTCAGTGTGACAGCTATCTCACAGCTTTCACTGTCATGCATTATAGCAAGCTTTTCTCGTCACTCCAATTGACAAGATTACGCATTAAGAAGATGTCTGCAAGACCACCGCTGAATACGGTTTGAAGACATATCATGAAGCGAAACTAACCACTGCGACATCTAATCTCTCAGACTCCAAAAGCGGAGACGGTTAGTTTCTACGTCAAGGCCTGCTTCAACGAAATCAGAATCTGACCATCGCTGAAATGAAGCCGTTCTTTCGCAGTGTCGTCAACGAACAAGTGTCAGAGCGACGATCGAAACTTTAGAGAGGAATATACGAACTGGAGAAAATTAACAATGGGAAACAACAATAGATGAACAATTCAAAGTAAACACAAAAAACATTTACTTACCAACGGTTTTAGGAAATGGTAGCTGACGGAGATCAAATTCTTCAAGACTATTTCGAGTGTTTAGTGGCTAAATAAATGGTAATATAACAACACAAATATAAGTAATTAATAAATGGTAAAAAGACAGTGACTTCCGATACAATTGTAATCCACTAATCGATGAAAACGAGCATAATTAGTGCTCAGTGCACTTTGATGAATGTATGTATGTATGTATGTATGTATGAAAGCACAAGCCTGATCCAGGCAAAGTGCCGCACAGTCAGAGACTGCACGTGGGCTGAGATACTGTCAGGTTGCACAGGCCTAGACAGATATGACAAAAGATTATGAATTGAGGTAACTTACTCATAGAATTCCTACAGAAATACGTTACAACACACTCATAATATTTCCTTATGAAAACAAAAATTAACACTAAACATGATGCCGTAGCAATCTTGATCTATTGTATACAAGTGCATGATTGTAAAGAGCACAAGTTGTTGTTGGCCTCCTTTGATCGTCGTACATCACAAGCACACAACGAGTTCACACGCTCCTCAGCGTTTAAAATCACTAAACCATTATAATCGCCCTTTATAACGGTGTGAGACTGGGTCGCCTAAAAGGGCTTCACGAGTGTCCAGTCTTGCAAAACCTGCGTACCACGCGGTTAATACAGTGGTAAGTCGAGTTGCTAATGGCACTAAACGGTATGCGGGAACACGGGGCAACATGCCAGTATATCAACTCAAGCAGTTTGAAATTTTGCCACATTTTGCCTTAATCCCGGTTTGCTTGAATGCATTCTAAGTCATGTGCAGTATACCAGATTGTGCAGTGATTCGCTTGACACTGTGTGTGTATGCTTTCGTTGATGGCTTTGGCAAATTCAAGCAACAAGATTCTGTTCAAAGAAAACGGGAAACGATAGCTTTCAACGTTCAAACGTCAACAAGTAGGGTGAACACAGACGTCTCACAATTGTAAACTTTCCGAAGTAGTGGGAAACCAAATCGCTGACACTGAACCTTGTCACGGTGCACTGAGCTACGATGCTTCGGGCAAATTGATAGAAATCAGACGAAAATAGTCGCAAACAAACTGAGGCTGATTTGCTATATCTACACATGAGTGAGATAAATGTGACATTGGGGTTATTAAGCTGTTTGTTAGGAACAATTGTATACTGAATCTGTGAAAAAAGAGTTGATTGCCCAGTTAATGTTGGTGGAGATTAAAGCGCGCACGCAGAAACACCACTTTTAAATCGGACTCATGTAAATTGTTAAACGTTTATCACCCGATTAGCGCTGTTTGCAAGCACAAGCTTCGGAAAGTACAGTGAGTGCTTCTTGTTCGTGGATGATATACAAAACAGTAGTGACGATCGCAAAGAACTCTTCAGCGCGATTTGCCGGTGCTTACAAGGTTCATAACTTGAAAGCGTAACCCTGAAACTCCACGGAT
>JACCGJ010020196.1:0-20067 GCA_013407085.1 Atriophallophorus winterbourni
AGAAGGGGCGAAGGCGAGTGACTGGCGCCTGAAAACCAGTTTGCTTCGGGCAGATAGAGCTCGTTAGCCTGGGAGGGCATTTCATCTAAGGGAAGGAAAACCCTGATTTTAAGCCTCCGCTGCCTTGCGGGATACCCGATCACGGGAAAGGCTTCGGGAGAAAACCCTGAGGAAAAACCTGGAACAGAGTCTGGTAGACCACCTCCTTCTGGCAACTCCCTGCTGCCTTGCAGGTCGCACTTGGTTGTGCAAAGGCTAGAGAAGCTGACTCGAACAAACGCCGAGTGGTGCTGGGGACGACGCTTTGTACCCAAATTCCCAAGAATCTTCTTTGAAGCCGACTCATCCTCAGGAGGAGATAGTCGCACAAAAGTAAAAGTAAAGTAGCACGAAGATGCAGTCTTACAGTTACTTCTGTGCTCGGCGGCCTAAACCGTGATAACTTGATTGGCCTGCATGCGAAAAAGCTAGAGTGTGTCACTGGCCAGTTCTGTATGAATTAGGTAATTGATAGGGTCTGATGCTTATTGAATTAATACAGGGCTTAATTTTCGATTCGAGGTCTGAATCACTGTCATGTTTGCTTCCCTTGGTTTCCTTCAGGTGCCAAGATGAACAAGAATCGAAAAAGGCCTCGTCATGATTCGTTCGATTCCACTTGACACCGCGATTCTCGGGTAAAACGTGTACAGAAATGATAACAATTGACGTTGCAAATAAGTGATTTTGATTTCTTGTTCCCATTGATACTGGTTGTAAGTTGAGTATTAAGGGGGGGAGGGGGTAAGGCGGCAATGTAGCCTACCTTGTTCGATTTCAAGCTCATGATTTCATACAGTTGAGGGAAGTTTGATATTGATGATAGTAATAAACTTAACTGTGGCTTAAAAATTAAAAGTACAACACTGGAACATCCGTCGTTTGATAATCACGTGAATGGGTAGTTCAATGAACACAGAAAGTTTCACTTAACGAAGGATGTTCGTCCTAATTCGACAAAGTTACTTGCGCTTGTTGCTTAACGTTTGTAGGAACCAGGGTATGAAAGCTTTTGACATTGAGCGTGTGTCGCCGGAAGATTCCGCAGTGTGGCGCCAACTTGAATTTAGATAAGATGGACGAAAATGATGTTTTGACTGCTGTTAACCACTCAAACGAGAACTCGCATAGAAACAATGCTTAATGACTGGAAGCTGCAGATTGTTGTGAAATTTGCGAAATGGATTGTTACATTCGCTACATAGCATTCACTCGTACACAAGTATCAAAGATGTTGAGCTGCACGCGAAAACGTCATTCTTTCATCTTATATCTGTCTAGACCTGGTCAACCCGACTGTATCTTAACCGACGCAAGGTTTCTGGCGGTGTGGCACTTTAGTTGGATTCAGGCCGGTGCTTTTATTGAATTCACGTCAGTGCTGAGTATCAATCGATTGTGCGGAATCGCAAATTGCTGCACTGTCATCAATCGTAAACAGATTTTCTCAATGGATGAAAGCGAAACTACAGTTTGTGGGATCCGTTGGTCAGGTGGCACTGTGTGAATGCGTGAGATTACATTACAAATTCACAAGCCCGAAACCGGGCAAGCCATCGCAGCCATCGACTATATGTTGGCAGAGATACTATCAGAACAGAACACAAGTACTACACAGTTGTATGTCAATGTTGGTGTTAGGAGGGCACCCTCTCAACGGCTTCACAACGGAGGAAAAATTGTTGTTGGGTGAGTTATGTTGTACCTCGGCAACAAACCCCATGTTCATTAAAATTCAAATTGTCTGACTCGCCCATGACAACTGACATCGTTATTACCACCATGCACCTTCCCACGATTATAGTGTACCCTCACACATTCACTCTGTTGTTACCATATAAATACAAACCATGTCCACGGTCGAAACGCACACACTGGGCACTTGGACTCCCGATCAACGTTCCGGTCTTGTTCTGTGGTTAAGGACAACGCATAGATCGATAGAACGCAACCACTGTCTCTGCTGCAATATTTATGATACACCCATCGTAACAGTTGGATTATCGATGTGGCGCGCAGCAGTCACCGCTTTGGATTGAATGTGTTACCGACATGCTAACCAATGTGTTTATTTTAGTCTTTGTCTCACTGTCGGGTGGATATTCTTGGCTTTCGTCAGATCCATGATTTGTTCGGGCTGGTTCCGGTTTCACAGCATAATCAATCTAGCAATGGTTGCGATTAATCGAATGCTTCACCTTCAACAACAATCCGTTTTTTACCCTCACCGGCGTCAGTACGTGACAAGTAAGCGTCGTGATGTATCAATCTGTTATGATGGATGTATCGAGACAGTCGTTACGTTCTACCAATCTATGCGTTGTTCTTAACCCAACAGTCAGGAAAGCAGAACGAGACCGGAATTGAGCGTTGATCAGGAGTCCAAGGTCCAAGCGCCCAGTGTGTGCGTTTCGACCGTGGACATGGTTTGTATTTATATGGCAACAACAGAGTGAACGTGTTATGGTACACCATAATCGTGGGAATGTGCATATTGGGAACGACGGAAGTTGGTTGTCATGGTCGAGTCAGACAATGTGAATTTAGTGAATATGGGTGTTTGTTGCCAAGGTACAACATGGCTTACCCAACAGCAATTTCTCTCCGTTGCGACTTTGGTCGATCACCTCCTAACACAATCACTACCAACAACGTCGATCATTGAAGTCACCATTGCGTGGGGTTGTCACACGCTGGTGTCTCACTACCATTTCTATTTCTTTCGTTATATCTGTCTAAGTCTGGGCAACCTGACAGTATCCCAACCCACGTAGAGTCTCTGACTGCGTGGCACTTTGTCTGGATTAGGCTTGTGCTTTTATACCTATTTAAATCCCAGCCGGTCTCGCGTCTATTTTGTATGATCACGTTATCGGTCACTTTTGCAGCAGCACTTAGTTATGACTTTAGAGCTGCAATTTATCATTCTTGAGCTGTTTTAATAGACGCAACCATACTCGCTTAGTGTAGTGCACGAGAATGTGTAATAAAAGCATACTGTTCTGTTTTAATTATTTTCGTGGGTTTTGTCATTTTTGTGACCTAACGGTAACCTCAACTCTCTACAATACACACATTTTTAGCTCCTAACAGTGTTGCGGATTACTAATAGCAGCCAGTTTGGCATTTTCGGTATGTACCACCATGCTCGTTTGAATCAGAATTTTCCATTCTTTTACTAAGCAGCGCGTTCCTCACAGTGCGATTTAATTTGCATTTAGTCTTTCGAGCACCGAAACCATTTGCATAAACAGCGCCTGCTACGTTCCTGCAGATTTGATTTACATGAAGTCAATGATGCGCTACTGGATCGTGGAAATGTTTAAGTATGTTTTGGTGGTACTCATTCCTTGAACCCTAAATGATGATATTCCTCCAACGCTGACTCAAGGTCTTCGAACAACAATCTAGTGTGTTCAAAGAATCCAACTACTTTAATGAGCTTTTGATTTTAGCATACATATTGCAGATAGCTCGTTGAATTTCTTTTTAGCAAGTGGAGTGGCGAAGCGCATTGAAAGCCACAGGAAAGGTGTCGTGCTTATGTCTCTTTACCCGTTCACGAAACTTGATGGAAAGCGTTTCATTTGTGTCGATATCTTGCCTCAATGTGCCCGTGTTTACGCTTATACAGATTTCGTAGCTTTTTACGTCAACCCAGATGCAGACAGATCTTTGAATCACATATTAGCGAAAGATAGAGTAAATAGAAGTGTACAATAATAAATGTTTAGAGACACTGGTCTGCTACAGATCTACTCTATGGTGAGTTGAAATCAGGAAGTCGACCATTGGGCAGACTGCACTTGCGGTACAAAGACGTTTACAAGATACGAAAGCTCTTGGTCTTGACCCCACGAGTTGGGAAGAACTTGCTCTTGACCGCTCACATTGGAGTCATTGTGTAAAGCTGGGAGGAGCAGATACAACTCTTGGCTGCTGAACACAGATCACGCCGCCGGCGTGCAACTGACTTTTATCGACCGAGTACTGTCTACCTCTGCGAGAGAGATTGTTCCTCCCGAAGCGATCTGTTTAGGCATTTGAATAGCTGTGGAACATGAAAAAATCCTGCGATTGTGTACATCCATGGAGAGAATGTGTGATAGAAATGCATGCAAATGATTTTTTCACTGCTAGGGAGCCACATGAGTCTCACCTTCACCCTTTAATCTGTCTGGACTTGGGCAACCTGACCGAACCTCGACCCATGTACAGTCTATTGCCTTGTAGCAATTTGCGTGACTACAGGCTTTTGATTTCATACACACATACACATGGTTTGATCAATTATCATGCAGATCTGATGAAGCGCTGTTGTACTTAAACCGTCGAATAGAAATACACAAGATTGCTAAGCAAAAACTGTTCCGGCCGTAATCAGTTCCCACACCTACATCTGCTCGTGAAACTGAAATTTAATGAGGTGTCTATGACACAGGATCGGACGGAAACCGTTCCATAACACATTTTTAACATCCGCACCCATCCGACATTAGACTGCGCTTAAACATAAATACACTCGATCATATTCAAAGAATATCCACCATTTCAAGGTCATGCGAACCCTGATCTTACTGTCCCTACCTGATGAGTGCAAACAGCACAAAACCGATCGTGGAGTGTGTGTGATAGGAATGCACACAAGTGAGCTTTTTATACATCTTTTCAATTCTCACTTAATCGCCCAATTTCGCGCCTACTTCAAAGGAACAACAAAAATCCTCACAATACAATTGCTCCATCTGACACAACACCTACCTTCCGTGCTATTTGAAGCCCCACAAGTTTGCTTGCTGCGATTCTGAAACGCAAATCTATTTCACGATTTGATTAAAGTGAATGAGGAGCGAAATTTATTACCTTCACAGCCACGACCCCCACAGAATGATTAAAAAACAACTTTAGCATGATCATTGTGATTTTCACGGTAATCTTAATAACATAATAAATAATAATGAAAATATTTAGAAAAAAACACAAACGGACCAAGCAAATCATTGAATGGAAAGATCAAACCAGGGAATGCCTAGATATGCGAAACGGTCACGATATCAATCAGGCCACACGAACGTTCCAGGCTTGAACAAACTCGACGGCAAGTCTTCGGCTTTGGGAAAACTGGACTGCGTACCGGGTTTTTTCACCGACTGACTCGCGACCCATACCGCACGGCGCAGATGTTCGATGGGGCCAAGTTCAGGTTGACGAGAGACAAAGTAGGCCAACGCTCCTACGAAACAGTCACCAGCGCCCTGTAAACAGCAAACTCCCTCATAGGATTTATGAAGATGGATGAACAACTATTAAATGCCAACAACTTTATAAGTGCTGCAATGTCTGATCGTGTGGTTGAAAGTGATTAACGACAAACAAAACATACCGTAGTGTCAACGACCTCGCTGATATGAGGCGCAGCCAAACGAATGATGGAAGACGATTCAAAGCACCGAAATATTGATACGTCGGCTGGAAGTTCGACTGGGGTTTGCGAGTCATCGATCAGGGCAGCAACTCCTTGTGAACCCAAAGTAACAATTGGGAATTTGACCCCCGCACCGGACATACATAGTAGACAAGCGACGATTGCTCGTGGAAGCGCCTCATCACATTCGTCGTCTTCCCGAGGCGGGTTCAGCTTACAGTGGGATGTTAACGCGACCGCTTCCACTTCATTCGGGCAGCAATAGTCACACAGCGGAAGCATCGTTTGGATAAGGTTCGATTCGCTGCCGCAGGATTGTGACATTGGAGCGGGGTTTAAGATGGTGGTAATACCTTCCCGCTTCGCGAGTTCCAAAGCGTATAACGTAGTACTGGCTGGAATCTGGGTAGAGATGGATAACTGTGTAATATTAGGGCCTGGGGCATATTGAAACACTGCACACTGTCAGGTTGTCAAGGCCTAAACAGATACATAAGAAAGTGATAAAGTTACTTTGGCTTCAGCGTATTACCACGTGCACCACATTATCATGGGAACCATTTTAACACGGGATTGCCTGTGCAGTACAAAGAGCTCCATACAATTGCACTTTCGCGTAATATACCATGTCTGTAAGCACACAATTTAAATCAAGATTGGCTATTGAATATGAATGGGATGGAAACGTTATTAGGCTGTTCACGTACGGAACGTGGAGTGGCCAAACGCGTTCTAATAAAAACACAATTATAAAGGTAATTGTGAGATAACCGTGGGCAGGGGCACATCTTTCATCTTGTCAGCGGAATTTAGCTGAAACTGTGAACTTTGATAGAACCACAGTAATCTAGTTTCAAACAATAGCTGTCGCAGTATGTATGTATGAAAGCACAAGCCTGATGCAAACAAAGTGCCGTACAGTCAGAGGCTGCACATGGGCTAAGATAATGTCAAGCTGCCCAGGTCTAGACAGAGCTGTCCCAGTGGGTACCATAAAACCGTTAACACTTTCCAAGCATTCATCGGCGGAATATTGCAATTATCAATATGAAAAAGCTAACCCTTTTGTCTTCTTGAGGAAAATGAATATCTTCCCTTAGCAAACGGATATTCAGTTTCGGCAAGTCATATATTGTTAAAATTGGATTTTGACGTTCTAACTTGATGGCAGTGCATTCCCCTGTATCAACTAGCCGGTGAGTACGCGAAACTGGTGTTGCGTACTCTATTTTATGCCATTAATATTGAACCGGTACATTTTCGCTAATTGGTTATCGTCGCTAATCCACGCGGAAGATGCACAGTGCCGAGTTATATTCTGAGCACTTAGTTAGCAAAGAATAGCTCACTCTATTAGTGAGCAATGTTTTCCGAATGCGGTCAGTGAGAGTACGCGTTACAATTGATTATTTATACAACTTCTCCACTACGGTAGCTCGCAATTATACCGAGTACTCTCAACCACATCGCAGAACAAAAAGATACAGGAAGCACTGGCGCTTTTTCGTGTTGGCGACGATCACGGCGTTCTTCATCACAGGAGCGCCACACAATGTTTCACGCCATAATCGTGCGATCTAGTGTCGACAGAAAGCAAAACCTTGATCAATACATTACTTGGAGTTCAATGATGAAGCCGTTCGTGATTAAAGTGTGCAGGCACGCATCAAATGTTTGAATTACACTTTTCATTCATTAAAATATTAACCAAACACTATCACGAGCGAATTCAGCTGACCCACGAAAAAACACTATCAATTAAAAACTAGATAACCAAAAACTAGCATTGCCGTTTATGGCAATACATCAAAAGCACAGTCGGATTATCGCTATCAGATGGTACAACGAGATATAAATTCGTCAGAAGCAACGAACTGATTTGTTCGTTTGGAAACAAACGAAGGTTTTCGAGTGTAGTATTGTGAAATCAGGTAGACAGTATTCGGACTGGTATATTATGAACATTCTTGCGGTTGCACAGAAGCTTAGCAAAATACAAGGTTTTTGGGAAGAGTTAGGCTAGAAACATCGAGTTCATACAGTAACTGCCGTATGAAACAAAATAAAAGGTAATAATATGATTGGATGCAAGCGAGCAATTTAGAATGATGATTGCAAGGAATTCAGCTTTGTCAGCATGCATACAAATGCATTTACATGCACACATACATGCATGCATAGTACATACCTACAGGCAGATGAGTATCTACTTCACTGTCGTAAAATCGAGAGAAAAAAATTAAAGGTGAAGTCGAAAACAATTAAGGTCATTGCGTCGGTTTTTCGCACTTCTGCGTAAAATCTCACTTCTAATGTGCCTAATCTCCACTATTCGATCTAAATATTTTATCATCATCATCATCATCATCAGAGAACGCATTAAACCGGTAGCATGTACCGAATGTTTAACTGCCACACAACCATGAAAAAGTAAAAATCCTGAAAGATGGGGAGGTATGGGACCTAAATAGCTACGGATTCTATAGAAGAGTAAGCAAAAACAGACTAGGATGGGGTGCCTGCATCCCGAATAAAACATGCATTCAATAAACTTTCGTAATAGGTACATCAGCGTGACAGCTTCCTTAGGGCTTTCACTGCCATGCATCATAACAAGCATTCCTCGTCACTCTATGTCTGAATCGTAAAGCATAACTCCCTTAAATAAGGCGTTCGGTCCTGGCTATCGTCATTGACTCACAGCCTATAGCAAATGTCGATCATGTGAAGGTTGGAGAAATACGCGTGACAACTTAGAATGTGACCCGTACAACGAACCTCGAATTGGCAAACTAAAACTCGACTTGACAGCAATCCAGACGATACAGCGTGATCCAAATCCGAGTTTGACAAGAAGTTGTTCGCTCCGGGAACCACGATGATGCGATTCTCTCCGACGCCTCGTTCGACTGTGATCAAAGCCACACCAGTGCTCGCATGAGAAGTGTGTGAAATGCAATCTGAAACATCACAATGCTCATTGGTGTTGGAATAATGTGCGAATCAACAGTCAGAAAATTTATTTTCTGATGTATGCAAATCATCTTTAAGACGCATTGATACCATACGACCAAGCACAAGCGAACAGCGTGAATGTGTCAAGACAGCTTCCGTGTTATTTTGAGTATCATGCATCACAACAAGCTTTCCCAGTAAATCTGTTTACAAGGCGTACAATTTCGGCAAAATACACTAATAAGATTCATGCAACAAGACTGCTGAGACACATCTTTAAGTTTAACTAGCTAGTGCTATGTGGGATAGCGGAGACCTTGGCCTGGGAGACTAACACCGCTTTAGAAAAATTACTGATTATGGCCTTTGAATGTTTAATTAATGTGACGCTTTGGTCAGCCCGGTTTCTGTTTCAACCAGAATGCAGCGCCACAATAAGAACCAGTTTCGCAACTCGATGGTCCGGCATATACAATGTGGTGTAACCAGAATAACTGTTCAAGCTGATCTGCTTCTCTAAATAAGTAAAACTATTGAACACGTTCAGAATCGCTACTCATGCGTATCGAAACTGAACACACTTGATACTACAAAAATAGCCGTCGTCTAGAACATTTGTGCGATATACACAGCATCACAGCCAGGGTTATTTTTTCGAGTCTACTCTTGCGTTTCAGCGACAGTGCTATCTGGCACCAGAAAAAGTTGGTTTACGGAATGTTTCAATCGCCTTAGGAATACGTGCCGAAACGTCTAGCAAATCTGAATCATTGAAGGGATCTACCGTTTCAAGTGTGAAATTACCAAGTAATAGAGCGTAGTTTGACAACCGGATGTCATACAACAGAACACGGTTTTTCGAAGGTGCAATACGCATTCCGATTGATTGTTCAGCACAGCCTTTATACTTGCATGCTCGAAAACCAGGACTACATCATACATAGTTCAACACAAAATTCTTACCATTTGAAGGATTATGAACTCTGGAGATGGAAGTTTGAGTGACTTTGATGCCTAATTTAACAGTGGTTACGATTACCAAATTGAAAATCAACGGAACACATCTTTTAAGATATTAATGTGATAGCCGATTATGCTAGAAATCTGGGTAATAGTTTCTGACATCCAAACCTCACAAAGAAGATCGCCTAATTTAGTGTGACCAGCAGTTGGTCACATTCCTTGAACGTATGTATGTGTGTATGAAAGCACAAGCCTGATCGAGGCAAAGTGCCGCACAGTGGAGGACTGCACGTGGGCTAAGATGCTGTCAGGTTGCCCAGGCTTATATAGATATTGGAAAAGAAAATAGCAATGGCAGTAAGACTCTAGCGTGTATTCGAATGGGGCTCACTACCGGTGACAAATCTATTTGACACGGTGTTAGCTGCACAGCACAGAAGTGCTGTACGGTTGCACATCCGTGCACATCCTTGAAAGTTACAGGTGATCTGCCACTAGAAGCTATTAATCGTTTCATGATAATAAAAATGCATTTATTTATGGTTGTTATAGGATGTGCGCTAATGGGGAACGATTCATTCTGCATCATGTAAGACAATTAAACTGTTTCAGGGAGCCAGCTAAATTGTTCTTGAAAATGCTCGTTTAAGTTTAGAAAAATGCTATCGAGAATAATATGCGATCCGGTGAGACTCACTCCTTTTTTAAAACCTGTTGACTGAATAAGTTGGCAATTCTCGCACATTGTCTGAATTGTTTTCTAATATTTATTTGACCATACAGAGCCATCATGATTATACTTGGTCTTGGGCTCCCTTACAACTACCTCATTTATTATACTCATATCCGGACGAATCTCGACCTTTTTGATGAACATTTTCTGCAAATTCCAGTGAGAATTTGAGTTTGATTATGTGAAACCACCAGGCTTAAATTGTACTTTCTCGCATAATCAACAACATATTGTTTTCTCTTAAACACCTTGGTTTATGCAGGGTGAGCGACAACCAATGCACCTTTAAGTTATTTTTAACACATTCGTCATAATATGTGTGACAGGATGCTGTCAGGTCACCCACGTTTAGCCAGAAGAGCAATTAGCGGTGCTGACCAGAATATATGGCTAAATACCCAGCCCAAAAGAGCTGAGATTGTGAATACACGACCAATATAATTGACAAACCTGGTATGAGTGGATCTGGTGATGCCCAGAGAACACCACCCAGTAGATGTCAATAGTTGATGAAGTTAAATAATATGCACTACGTTAAGTTTGTCTCCTGGGAAAAATATAGGTGTATGGAATGCTTACCGATATTTACTCCAATGGAGTGCAGATATTCTTGGGAACTTTTTCCAAACGTATCACGCCCAAGCTGGGAATTCGATGAGATTAGATCAAATAACTACCTTTGCCATTAATCGAACTTGAGCACCGAGGAACTTGGCTGCAACAGCTTGATTAGCCCCTTTCCCACCATATCCCAAAAGAAACTTCGATCCAATGACCGTTTCGCCAGCGCTTGGAATGACATCCGTGAACCTGAGCAACAATTATTAGGGAAAACAATCGTTAAAGCTCACAAAGACAGATCTGTATTGAACGACCCAACAACAACTATATCGAACAAGGCCATATGCGGGAAACCTCAGTTCCAGTTGAGTTGATGAACTAAAATGGCTAAAAATTGAAAAAAAATCATGATAAAATCTTTGATTGTTAAAATTTTAACATTATTCTGTCATGGGAATATGTATTGTTTTCATTATGTAATTTAAACTGTATTGTTGAACTCGTGTTTCGTAGAAAATACTGTGTTGACTTTATCTTGAAAGTTGGATCGCCATGAAATCGTTTCTGCAGAAAGCACACTTAAATATACAAATCAGGATGTCTTTCTTTTATTGGAAAAACTTCAGGACATGATGGGGTTAGCCTACATACTTTTACTTTGTGCACCTGGCTACATGGATGGATTAGCCTGTTTATTTGATGTTTCAAATCGAGCCAGCCACGTGCTCCGAACGAAGATGAGATCGTTCCAGATCTTTATCCAGTCGCGTTCCCACCTTCGAACGCCGGAGACGGTGCGCAGTCCAATAGCATCTACATCTTCCCTCACAGCGTACAGCCAGATCATCACTTGATCGTCTTGTCGCCTAAGCCAATTACGAGCGGGTTTAGCGTCGAAGACAAGTTTCGTGAGCACTGAGTCTGTCTTTTGGATAGCGGAAGCATTCGTTTGCACCACGTCCTGACGGAGAGGTTAGATACCCGATTATCATACCGGGCACCACAGATTATCCTCATACACCAGTACCAAACACTTCCAGAGTTCGCACATCATGTAACCTCAGCGGCCACGTCTCACATGCGTAAAGTACTTCAGGATAGATCGCTGCCTGATAAACACGTATTTTAGGCTGATCCCTTGCCTGGGTCAGAGGTCACATTTTAACTGTAAAAATGCCTTATGCGCAAGGTCACTTTATCTTTCGCTTAACCATCGGGTAACATACTGTAACCGAGGTATTTGATAAGGGAAACATTCTCGATCGGAGAGCCCTGGGCGTTCAATTACTTGAAGTCTGTTGTAACGTTACAAAAATGTTTTTGTTTTTGCTGCGTTTATTTCGAGGCCCACTTTTTCAGCGACGATATCAATGGGGTCTAAAAGTGTCTGTCATTTCGTTATTTTCTCTAAAACATCGACATCAGTGTTGTCGATATCAGAGATCCGTTGAGACTTGAACTCCATGGTAGTCTGTTAGTGCCTGTTCCATAATCCAGTAGACGATATAGATGAAAATAACTGGGGATAACGGACAGCGTTGCCTGAATCCTGTGCAAATTAAGTTCACAAGAATCTTCACTGTAGGCGCAAACCTGAGCCCAGGCAGAGTTTTGATATGCTAATATTGCTAACGAGTTTCAAATGGACCCCATCCGATAATGTATGTATGAAAGCACAAGTCAGATCGAGGCAAAGTGCCGCACAGTCATAGACTGCACGTGGGCTGAGATACTGTCAGGTTGCCCAGGACTAGACAGATGAGAAATAAAATAGACGGTGGACGGAGTCAAAGGCAGCGCAAAAATTGATGAAATATGCTATCGTTTGCTGTTGATACCGTGCATGGTGTTTCAGAACACTGTGATAGGGTTTAGGCATGAAGTGAGAGGAGTGGGTGACACTCACAATCGAATATCAGCATTAAAGGGCGATAGCCGATTAAGTAAGACCAAGTGCTCAGATATTTTCACAGGCTTGCGCAAGAACATCGGACAATGGCACGGTTGTTTATTTGGTAGAACACGCGCGCGCACACGTGGATCAAGAAGGAAGAAGAGATTGATTAAGTTGCAAGTTCAATCACTTTCGCAGCGTTTCCCATGCATATTTTCAGCATTCTCGTACGCTTGTTGAGATTATCCTCCGTTTTAATTAGAATTAATGGGTACGAAATATATGGAGTGATCGAGACGAATAGGTTAATACAGATTGTCAGCTTCGTTTAATGTTAAAATGATGAATGGGTTACAGTAGGACTAGGTCGACCGAAATTCGAATATTCTTATGCGAGTTGGTTAGCTATTTCAACATTGCAATATTGCAACACACATAAATACTCTCAATTTCAAAATTTTGCAAATAGCTGACATTATTAGCGCATAACGATTGCAGCCTATGTCATAACTAGTGCTCAGCTTTTTTCGGTGGGTGTAGGGGCATCCAATAATACCAAGACCCTTCTTGTAGTGGTATCTGGTAATACGAAATTTAAACTCATTTCAGATAGCGAAAGATTGTAAAGGTCTGATAGGCCAATCCAGCGTCCAGAATTTATTTCGGTAGAAAGTTTCTAAGAAACGCCCACCACTGCCAACGATGCTATGTTTTTTCGTTGAATTCATAGGATAAAAAAGAGGATGAAGCGAATCAGGTCTGTTTTTGGTAAACACGTTCTTGTAGCTAACGCTAAAAAGAAAGTGTATTATCTTCACCAGCAAGGTGAGAGGTCAGCTATAAAGAAACTGTATAACGACTAGATATGGAAGAAAAAGAAGGAAATTATTTTGCAACCATTTCCAATTTTGTTTGGTCATGAAAATTTTCAAAAATTACGAAACGTGGGACACAGCTGCAAACTATGAGATCTGCTGAAAATTTGTGTCAGGAATTCCCCATAATTATTGAAATTTTAGCGGGAATTTAGCTTACACTTTGGCTCATGAACTTTAACTAAATGATCATTACTTGATTCCTTTCACAACGTGGCAGTAGTCATCAATTTCATATGATGAAATCAAATAGAGAGTGAAGGAATGGAATCCATGATGAAAACTGGCAGGAGTTTTCGTATGTCGCTGAAATACACGAATCCTGAAGCCACCATACGTGGCTGTTTACGAGTTTCAATTAAAGAACCCATTTGTTTGAGCAGTCGATAAACAAAGTTCAATAGTTCAGTATATAATTATGGCTTGAAAAGAAAAAGTTTTTAAAAACCGCACGGTGACGTGTACAGTGGATCAAAAATAAAATAAAGTGAAGTACGAGGTTATAAGACCTTTAAGCAGGCCCAATTCGAGCTGAGCGTAAACTATTGTTGAATACATGTGACATTCGGACGGTTTAAGAAATCGACTCGGGAAAAAAGTAGCCACCAAACACTGCATAAGCATATTCACGGACGATGTTAAACTTTGTAAATGGAGAGATGTTAAACTGTAAAGTAGATAGAAAACGACAATAAAAATGTAGACGGAAAGAGAACTAAACGCTGACATAGACCCGATAAATGGTTAATTAGGAACACTACAACCATGATTATAATACACAAAATGGTGTTTATGAAGATGAGCGTCAAGTTTCTAATTAACTATACTGAGGAAAAAATACAATAATTTTCCAGTATAATAAATGAATGAACGCAGAACTTAAGAGTGAGGTTTCTTCTACAATTGACGACGAGGCTTCAAGAACCGGTTTATGGGAGTGGCCGCGATAATGTGAGCTTGCTGTGTTAAAATATAATAGACTTGAGTGGGAATTACACAATGTCAGCAAAACGTTGGTGAAGTAGAATCAAATTTCTATATTCGCTGTCTGTTTGTTGGAGAACAAAACAAGCGTTGTACAACTTTGTGGGCAAAGGGCATTCAAAATTGGATGCCTTAGGCTGCGGTACTTCAAGCATTATAAAACAGAACATGCACGTGAAATTTCATCAGTAGTCGATAAATTTCCTGTCTCTACCATCAGAACAGCTATTCAAAGAAAGTTGGATCAGCATTTGTTGAGACAAATGGACGTGATCCCCGGAGTGATATAGTGGTGTTTCTTTACTCTCATCGCTTGGCTTGCCAGCAAAAGTCACCCATCTTTATTGCTGTGATGAAGTTTAAACGGGATTTTATCCCTTCTGCTTTCGATTCAGAAGAAGAAACGAGGCTTTCAATGGCACACAACCGTTTACATAAATTAGAGCAGCGCAAAAAGCTGACAATTTTACGTGTGGTAAATTAAAAACAGCTAGCTAAAAACACAAATAATTCCTGGAATTATCATCTGAAGACTAAAGCCAGTATAATTTTGGTAAACATAGTGTAAATACATGCAGCTGTTATAATACGCGCGTTTTTAGTTCAAGTTCAAGTTTAAGTTGCACAAGGCTGAAGGTGGCTAACAGTTCAGTTCAGGTCAGTTTGCACAGGACAGTCTGTGGCTACAAGCAATCGGCGTCCAGAATTTCGTTCGGTGGAAAGCTGCAGAGAAGCCAACCCACCACAGCCAGCACCCCCCAGATTTCCTTCGACGTATGACGGTGACCACAGTAGTGAACTACTTCCACTTTGTAACTTCGTATTTTGTACATACAATTTTTGGCCTTGTATAGTTATTCGTTTTTTTGGCCATGTATACTTCATCTGTATCAATGCTTGTACAATATACTTTTTGGCGGTCAATACAATTTTTGAACTCGGACTCTGTCTTCTTCCGTGGTTGTGAAGTCTGTGTGCGCCATTCTGTGCTGGAACTGTGATTAACGGAATATCCAACATTTTAGCGCTATCTGCACCTCGGATTCCATTTCCTGGATTTTCTTGTGTGGATTACTTCGCTATCGTTGGACGTTACGGATCTTTATTTGGACATTTGCTCTCTTGGTCTTTCAGTGAGTCCTTTCCATTTTTGCCATTTTTGTGTGTAGTGCTAGACTTACATTTCTGGTCCACTACATAATTGGTGAGCCCGTCTACTCCTGACTGCATTTTTTTCATTTACGATTAATTCGTATTTGTAAATTTTTGGCTTATATTTTGGAATACTCACTTAAAACCCCCCACCATGAGCAATCCCTCTTTAAGTAAAGATCCTCAAACCCTTCAATCACAGCATATTTCATGCTCATTACCAGTTTTTGGTGCATCCAACCCTGGTTTATGGTTCGGTCAAATCGAAGCAACTTTTCGTATTTATAACATCACTGACCAGACTATTATGTTTTCCCACGTGGTGCGTCTACTTCCGCTCGAGATAGCCGAAGAAGTCAGCGATTTAATTCATTCTATGCCTGAGTATGAGCCATACGAAAAGTTAAAATCCGCACTGATTGAACGAGTGGGTATCTCCGAACAACGAAAACTCGACACCCTTTTCTCACAGATACAGCTTGGCGACAGAAAGCCCTCTCAATTACTACGTCATATGAGAGAACTACTCGGGGGTAGAAAAATGGATGAAAGTATTTTTAAACAGTTATGGTTAAAAAACCTCCCACCCGATACACGCCAAGTTTTAGCGGGTTTGAACACCTACGTGCCGCTAGACGAGCTCGCACAAGTAGCGGATAAAATGATTGAAGCTAAAAAGACGGACCAAATTACGGAGGTTTCTGCACACAGCGCCCCTCAATGTTCTTGTACAGAATTGAAAGAACAAGTAGCCCAATTGACGCTCGTAGTAAAGTCGCTTTTATCGAAACCTCGCAACCGACCTCGCTCAAGATCTAACTCCAGATCCTCGAGACATCCGAACATGTGTTGGTATCACAGACGATATGGGGATAAAGCCTCTAAGTGCGCTCCCCCATGCAATTTTGCTCAAAAGACGTCAAACTTTCGGGCCAGCCAGTAACGGCGACGACTGTAGCCGGCCCATCAAGCCCGAGTCGCCTATTCTATGTCACAGACAAATCGAGTGGTCTGCGCTTTCTAGTCGATACTGGCGCCGAAATTAGCGTCATACCTCCAACATCCGGCACCTCCAAACCATCGTCCTACACTCTTCAAGCGGCAAATGGCACTCGTATCAACACTTACGGCCAACGCCTGCTAACCCTCAACTTAGGACTAAGACGCAGTTTTCCATGGGTGTTTCTCATCGCGGAGGTAAATTGCCCAATAATCGGCATCGACTTTCTGTCTCACTTCGGTCTAACCGTCGAAGTAAAACAGCGAAGATTAGTAGATACGAAAACCTCTTTACAGGTCTCAGGTATCACTACTAAAGCCGTTTCCTCCGGCATCAAAGCTGTTACTCCAGAAGCTTCGACTTTTTGTGCTATACTGCATGAATTCCCATCCGTCATGCAGCCCCCAAGACCGACAGACAAAGTGACACACTCTGTGAAACATCACATTGTCACTAGCGGACCACCAGTCTCCTTCAGACCTAGGCGACTCCACCCGTCGAAACTCAAGATCGCAAGAGCCGAGTTCGAGCACATGCTAGAGCTTGGGATCATCCGTCCCTCTTCCAGCTCTTGGTCGTCACCACTTCATATGGTCCCCAAGAAGACCTCTGATGACTGGAGGCCATGCGGCGACTATCGTGCTCTCAACAATCGAACGGTCCCCGACAGATATCCGGTGCCCCACATTCACGATTTCTCTTTGAATCTTTGTGCCACGACGATACTTACTAAACTCGATCTCGTCCGTGCTTATTATCACATCCCGGTAGCCGAGGAAGACATACCCAAAACGGCAGTCACGACTCCTTTCGGCTTATACGAATTCACTCGGATGCCCTTTGGCCTGAGAAACGCTGCACAAACCTTCCAACGTTTCATCGACGAAGTCTTGCGAGGTTTGCCGTTCGCCTACGCATACATCGACGACGTCTTGATCGCCAGCAACTCTGCAGAGGAGCATGTTGAGCACATCCGTCTCGTTTTAGAGCGTTTCGTTAACTACGGGATAAAGATCAACCCAGGTAAATGCATTTTCGGCACAGATTCACTGGACTTCCTCGGTCATCGCCTTACTCGATCTGGTATCACACCTCTTCCCGAGAAATGCCAGGCGATTTCCGACTTTCCTGTCCCCACAACAGTAACGCAGTTGCGCCGCTTTATCGGCATGATCAATTTTTACCGTCGCTTTATTCCAAACTGCGCAAAGATCATTGCACCGCTGACCGATTTGCTCGACTCCAAATCAAAATCTCTTCAGCTTTCGCCTGAGGCACTTGAAGCTTTTGCCGCATCCAAAAAAGCTCTTTGCAGTGCCACAGAACTCTCATTCATTGATCCGGAACCCACCTTTCTTTTGTCATTGACGACCGATGCCTCCAATTCGGCTGTGGGAGCTGTTTTACAACAACACCACAAGAACACAGTCCGTCCACTGGCATTTTTCTCGCAAAAGCTTAATCCGGCACAAACTCGCTACAGCACATTTGGCCGTGAATTACTTGCGATATATTTGGCCATACGGCATTTCCGTCATTTACTGGAAGGTCGTGACTTCATTATTTTTACGGATCACAAACCATTGACTTTTGCTCTGCAGTCTAAACTTGATCGTCATTCGCCGCGCGAGATTCGACACTTAGATTATATCTCCCAGTTCTCTACCGATATTCGTTACGTCAAAGGAGATGCTAACTTGGTCGCCGATGCTTTATCAAGACCCGACATTTCTGTTTTGTCTACAGACACACCATTTGATCTCTCCCTTTTGACTAACCATCAAGCCGAGATTGATAAAACCGAACTCGCGAAGTGTCGATCCCTGGATTTGCAGCAAATTCCGTTACCAAACGCCGATGCCTCGTTGACGTGCGATATCTCGACAGGGAAACCTAGACCTCTTGTCACTCTTTCTCTGCGACGTGCCATTTTCGATCATTTTCATTCGATGTCTCATCCTGGAAAGCGTGTCACCGTGAGGCTAATCGCAGATCATTTTGTTTGGCCGTCCATGAATAAGGATATACGAAATTGGGTCCAGCATTGCATTCCTTGTCAAAAGAACAAGATATCTCGACATACCTTCACACCTTACGTTCCATTTAGGCATCTCAACTGTCGATTCTCTATGTGTGCATCTTGATCTCGTCGGTCCTATGCCATCATCGAACGGATACTCATTCATCCTAACGGCGATTGATCGTTTTACTCGATGGCCGATTGCTGTCCCGATCAAAGACACATGTTCAGAGACTATAGCACGCGCCTTCGTCGAACATTGGATTGCCAATTTCGGCACACCATCTGTCATCACAACCGACCGTGGCGCTCAGTTTAAATCGACTTTGTTCCGAGATTTGACGCGACTTCTTGGCTGTCAGCACATACGAACCACCGCCTACCACCCTAACTCGAACGGATTGGTTGAACGCTTCCATCGGCAGCTTAAAGCCTCGTTAGCTTGTCAGCCCGATCCTAATAAATTGACTGAGAATTTGCCACTTGTTCTTCTTGGAATACGTTCCGCTATCAAAGAAGACATGCAGTGCTCAGCCGCAGAGTTAGTTTTTGGTACCGCCTTGTGTCTTCCCGGTGAACTCGTTGTGCCCTGCCAGTCAATACCTCCGGCGTCAGATTACATTTCTCGCTTACGCACGCTCATGTCCAAGTTGGACTTTACGCCTCCTCGTCAGCGCATTATCCACCAACAGAAATCACCTCATCTTGATACGTGTGATTTTGTTTTTGTGCGACGCGACTCTGTTTGTAAACCTCTTCAGTCATCCTATCATGGACCTCACAGAGTTATCGAGCGTAAACCCAAGTTCTTCGTTTTGGATATGAATGGTCGACGTGACACGGTTTCTATTGACCGCTTAAAACCCGCTTTTGTCGAGCTTAAGCCGCAATCTCCGCCAAGCATCACTACGCCTCACGCACAACTCCCTGATAATCCTCATGCGCCAACCTCCACCCATGTTCATCCGAATTCCCCGGTCCCTCCTACCCCCGTTCAAACCCGAACCGGTAGACATGTGCATTGGCCCAAACGCCTTGCTGACTACGTGACCTTATGAACATTTCGAGCGTATGTTACTCTTCTTTCAAGCCTAACTAACGCTCTGGTGGGGGAGTATTGTAGTGAACTGCTTCCACTTTGTTACTTCGTATTTTGTACATACAATTTTTGGCCTTGTATAGTTATCGTTTTTTTGGCCATGTACACTTCATCTGTATTAATGCTTGTACATTATACTTTTTGGCGGTCAATACAATTTTTGAACTCGGACTCTGTCTTCTTCCGTGGTTGTGAAGTCTGTGTGCGCCATTCTGTGCTGGAACTGTGATTAACGGAATATCCAACATTTTAGCGCTATCTGCACCTCGGATTCCATTTCCTGGATTTTCCTGTGTGGATTACTTCGCTATCGTTGGACGTTACGGATCTTTATTTGGACATTTGCTCTCTTGGTCTTTCAGTGAGT